>JABUQX010084525.1:0-5000 GCA_015478945.1 Trachelipus rathkii
TAGACAGTATTAGTCTTTTTATATTATAATATATACTGATGAGTATAGAATTGTGTGATATAAGTTCTGAGTGATAATAAATGTATATAGACGTGGGTCGCGTATAATTAGTTATATTAATATAATTATATATATAATATTAATACGTCCAGCGACCAGATAATACTATATAAGGTTTATCCGTATAGCTACGTACTATACGCTCACAAAGAGATAGAGATCGTAGATAGTAGGCTATATCGTAGTGGCTTTGCAGCGACTCGTAAGGTGGTCGCTCGCAGACGACTTGGACTTATATTATGAAATACTATTCGTTAACTACTATAGTCTATATAAAATTTTCTCTACCATAATATTATATTAATATATAGTTCTCTTATTATACCTGATAAGGACTAGATATTCATCATCCAGTATATAATTTGAACTCAGTATGAAAGACATTAATACAAATATATAGAATATTTTATCTAGGTTATATATTGTAGTAATATAGTATTAAATAGCCTATTATATATAGATATATTATATAAAGTATATATAATATAGTATATATATATATACATATTATGTATAATCTAGATGCTATATTAATGGAGCTAAGTATTAATGAATGTCATAACAGGATATGGTAATTCGTAAAACCCAATTGCGCGAAAGTGACAATTCTATAGAATTGCATACTCTTAAATGAATATCTTAATTATATAGTATAGACGACACATAGTAATCAAGTAGGTAGATGGTATTAATATATATGACTATATATATATATATGTAGTATATATATATATAATATACATTATATATAATTTGAGTTGGATATATATATATATATTATATATTAGGTATATATATATATATATATATATATATACTATTATACGGTATAGTTTATACTATATATATACTTACTTATGTCAGTATATATGTAATATAGGAGACGTTATATAATGTACTCTGTAAAAGAGCGTTATTCAAGATGGAATCTTATAGAGTATAACTATTACTAGTCATATTAACGTATTATAGCGCTTATATTATAGTGAGAGATATATATAATATGAGCGGTATTTTCATGAGCAGAGAATATCTGATTTCGATCTATAATATCGTATATATGTTTTCTCGCGAGCGTGACATATTTGAGACTAATTGACTTCGTAAGATTTATATATTATAATATCTACATATGTATAGTAAAATATATATATTATAAGCTATATATATACTAAGTCTATATATTAATATATATATATATAATATATATATAATATAATTATATAATAATATATTATATATATAGTATATATATTATATATAATATATTTTTATATAGGTATATATAGTATATATATATAATAAAGTTGGGCTGTTTCTGGAGTCAGACGTGCAAGCTATACACCTCTGACTTTGGTTTGTGATTATTTACGAATGCCTTTTCAATGTGGTAGATTTATATGTGTCTATTTTATTTTAATATTCTTAAGAAGAAATTATATGTGATACTTAAAAGTGCAATTATAATATTTACTACTCATGGATTTAAGTTTGATATTAATTAAATCATCTAGCGTTAGAAACATTTATGCTAATGCTGCATAGTTATCTGTGTAGCTTTCAATCAATCTTCGCCAATGACCCAGTGAGTGCTATTGTTTAATAAAGTGATTCTATCGATACTTTGTGAAGAAGATTTTTGCACTAACATTTAACTATTTCTAATTAAGCACGATAAGCATTGAAGGTATTCATAATGTTAATTATTGTTTATAATATTATCTGAAATATAATATTGACATAGAATATACAATTCTTATAAAGAACTGTATATTAAGGTTTGTAATATAAGTATATTGACCCGAAGAAATAAATATTGAGCAAGATCGGTACATTTTAATTGCATTCACGAACGCCTGATAGAAATTGCGTAGCTCTGTGATGTCGATTATAAAGTTACTTGTAATTGTCTCTCAAAGGTTTCTTCATTTTTTCAGTTTGTTGGATTCTCTTTGAAAGAGGAAACATTTGTACTTCAAATTGTTGGTCAACCTGGCGACGTAAACTAGTCTACAAGTAATCCTTCATCATCATTTACGTCTCGACGAGATTCTTCAAGAAGGACATCTTGGGGCTTTTCAACATTTCACGACTTCGATTTCGCTTAAACGTCAATCAAATCATTTTACTAGTAAGAAGGGAATTCTGTGATTGGTAGAACAAGTAAAATGACTAATAGTCTTAACTGTATTAAAATGTTTCATTGAACAATATTGTCATAAGATAAAATTAATTCCTTCAACTCTGATTGGGGCTCACGCTCGCCTCGTAGTTGTCGTGGTGATGATCACGAGATTTGAATTTACAGTGCAAGACCCTGAAACAAGTCTCAGTGGTGTAGCTTGAATTGCAGGTAATTCCGCTTTTTACCATTAATCTTCACTATGCCTGTATATACTATACTAGTCTTAGGGCTTTAGTAAGTATGTATTTGAATTCAGCTGCGTGTATTTGTCATTTAACTGGGGTTTATCTGATAACATTTAGTCTATCATACATAGGCTTTAGCATTGGCGGCCTTCGTCGAGCCTGGTAGACGCTCGTAATTACATTCCGCTCTATAACGTGTTATGAGGTCTCGTATCTAATATTCGTACAATCACTACTCGACGAAGTGAGTGTGGGATAGCTTAATAAAATTACGCGTAGGTAATAGCGGTGGGTACATCACCTTATATATGTGATGGGATGTGTATACATGTATATTTATATATATATATATATATATATATTATATATATATATAATATATTATATTATATATATTATATAATAATATATATATATATTTTAAATAATTGAATAAAGATTTTAATAGATAAAATAAAGTTTTTAACGGATGTATAATAGTATAAATTGATAGAGTGTAGGTTTTAAACTTTTTAATATTTTATTTTTATATTATCATTTTAACCTTTTTCTTAATTGTTTATTGTATTATTATGGGAAATTGGTGAGCGGGGTGGTTGGCTTAGGTGTTGGGAAGTGCCTAGGGTGGGGAGTCCCATAAAGCGTGCAGCCTGAAGTTAGTAATATTATAGAAGAGAAGGGAAAAGATGGGAGGAGAGAGGTATTAGGTGGGAAATGTATGACGTGAGAGGGGTAAACGCATTTGAAGATGGATAGAAATGGTTTAGATGTTTGAAGAGAAAAGAGTGGATGTGAACTAGGGTTAACTTAGAATCTAAGTTGACAGGTAATCGAAAAGAGGTATTGGATTTGGACTTATGGAAAAATCAGGGTATAAGATAATACGATTTGGGAGTGGGGTGAGGACGAGAGATGAGGAGCGATGGGATCTCAGAGGTGGTATAAGTTAGTGTGGAAAACGAGGTATGGGATATCAGAGTAACAGGGAGTGTACAGGAGCTACTCAGAGTGATATAGTTCGAGATTACTGCTGGGTAAATGTGAAATTCGTATGAGGTGGAAATGATGCGGTTTTTGAATACTTGGACATAGCAAGTGAATCCAGGATGAATGGTGAGCGAGGGAGGAGGAAGAGTAGACAAAGAATTTATCGAGTGAGTTGAATGAGTGTTAGAGGAGTAGTTTCGGGTATAAGGTATGTATAGGAAATTTGTCTATTGGGGTAAAGATTTTTTGAATGGCTGGAGTGGGAAGGAGGGGTGGGAGGGCAATATCATAATTGCAACGAATTAATATGGAGTATTGGCGGGAGTAGGATGTTAATGAGCAAAGTCTGTTAAGAGTTGTGTGTTCGAAAGAAGTAAATGAATAGTGGGGAATAACTGGTTTCAAAAAAGGAAAATCATAAGTATAACCCATGGAAGGTGAGGAAGTAACGGGGGATGGGCGGTACTGGGATTAGTGCTGTGTGTAAATGGGAAGGATAGAGGCCAGATTACTAACGTGTAAATGTTTTAGAGGGCGGAAGGGGATAATCGATCACTATGTTGGTGGTTGCTAGATATAGGATGGGAGGAGAGGTAGGTTCTGGGAAAGGAGAGAAAAGAGGCAGAGTAGGTAAGTGATAAAGGTGGAAACATTGGGAGGAGCACGTGTGTAAGAGGGAGTTTAGAAGAGGTATGGAGGATATGGAGAGACGTGAGAGGGACGAGAATTGGGGAGGTGGAGGGGGAGTGGATGAGATATAAAGAGGCAGTGATGTAAGCAGGCTAGAAGGGTATCGTGAGTAAAGAAAGGGTGGGTGCAAGAAAGAAGGGAAAGGAGTGAAATGGTGAAGTGAGAAGAGGTGAAAGGAGGTGGTGAACGAAGGAAAAAGGAGGTCTTACTGTGAAATTGGTTTTGGGAAAGTAGGAGAGAGGAAGTTGGGAGAAATAATACGAAGGGTAGAGTGGAAAGCAAAGAGGGCGGGTGGATGAGGACGAAGAGAAGAGCAAAAGATGAATGGTGTAGAAAAGTGAGGAAATTTTGAATCGGGGAGCAAGATGTTCTGGAAAGAAATAAATAAAAAAAGGAAGAAGGAGGGGTTGGGGAGAGGATTAAGGGAGGAGTGGGGAGTGGATAGGAGGAGAGGATTAGGGTGAGGAAGAGGTGGGGGCAGTATTTTGGTGGACTTATTGAATTGAGTGGGGTGGGGAGGGAAGGAAGATGTGGCAAGAGGTGAGGATGGGGACGTGAGCATGTTGGGTGGGAGGGAAGGGGGAAGGATGAAATACTAAATGGAGGTAATTTTAGGGCCTTGAATAAGAAAAAAAAAGGGAAGTTCCCGCAGGTCCTGGATGTGTGAGAATGAATGTTGCACGAGGGAGGATATTTATGCAGGGGGTGGGAGGAATGGCTGTATAATAGGATATATAATATATGTTGGAGAAGTGGTGAGGTACCACAGGATTAGGGGAGGATGGTTGTTTGGGTTCACTGTATAGGGAAAGGGGATAGGATGGAATGTGGGAATTATAGAGGAATATGTCTTTTAAGTGTGGTAGGTCGAAGTGTAATGGGAAGAATGACTG
>JABUQX010084525.1:12500-39004 GCA_015478945.1 Trachelipus rathkii
ATCTAATATCAGATAGATCAAAAATATTGAATTAAAATGTGGCTACACTTTTTTCATTGTTGTTATTATAATTTTTTTTATTGAGATTATCGAGCTAGAAGTATGGCTTTGTTATGGTTAGACCAACAAGCGCAAAGCAAAATCTCTCCTACGAATCAAACGAAGCAACGAATGGTGTTAACAAACCAAAACTTACTAAATATTATACTTAACTTAAGATAAAATTAAGACAAACAAAGGTTCAAAGTATTTGTTCCTTTTCCTAACAAATTGACTGTGAAAGTTGAGAAGTTAAATTAAAAAAAAAAAAAATGATCAATAATTGAATTTGTGATACCTTCCAATAATTGGAAATACGGAGAGAGAGAGAGAGAGAAGGAGAGGAGAGAGAGAAGAGAGAGAGGAGAGAGAGAGAGAGAGAGAGAGAGAGAGAAGATGAGAGAGAGAGGAGATTTTCTAGTGGATTTTGTTGAGTCAAATCTGACATATTCTGTTGGAAAAAGATTTTAAAGTTAAAATAGGTTGGTATTTAAATTTGGAATTTTGCTTATTTTTAAATGCATTGAGTACTTATCGTAAATCCAAGATTCACTCTTAGTATATAATGTGGAAGGTTTAGGAACTCTTAGACATTCAAAATGGATATAAATAAATTCTAAATTTGTGGAATATTTATCGAAGGTATATTGGTAATATAGTAATCGTCAGATTAGCTTGAGCAAATTCTGAAGTGGAACAATGGAGCATATCATTTTCTGAGTCTTTAAATAAGTTCACAGTAATTAAAAAGAATAAAGTTTTTCATGGTTAAGTGCTTAGAAAGTAGGTTTCGATAAATATCAACTACGTCCGAAATAGCACTTCACTGCAGAATATGGATTTTATAATGCAAAGAAGTGGTCAGATCCGCCTCAAACCTAAAATTAAACTCATTCATTGCAATGTACAGCCGTAAAAACTATTTCCAAAAAATATTCGTTTTTATCTAATTAATAGGATAATTATTTGCATATAATTTAAGATACCTATTGTCATACGTTTAGCATATATTCACAATATTAATAAATTTATTTAATGTTATTCTCACAATAAACATATTTCCATACTGGTCTTGAGATCGAAAAAAATGTCATGTGGATGGACTGTAATTTTTGTCTCCTACTGAAAACAACATCATTATTATAAATGACCTGTCGATTATAAATGTTCTGTATCCGCTCTCGTTGCATTTATTATCGAAACATCGCTTTTCTCATGTGTTTTTAGAGTCGTGTTTTTAGTTAATTTAAGAATTTTTAAATTTTAGAAGATTAAAAAAAACTGCAACTATGCAAATAAATTTTTTTTCTTTCTGATTTACATACATGAAAAACTACTTTTTCAAAGCTATGAAATATTTTATATTTATAATTATATATATAATTGACTAGTAATAATATTATATATATGATTGTATATAATATTTAACTAATAAGGTTATACATATATTCTATATATAATACTATATATATATATATATATATATAATACTGACTCTAGGGCATATATATATATATATATATATAAATATATTATTATATAATATTTATAAATATATATATATATATTATATATATATAATATATTATTATATATATATATAATATTTATAGTAGATCAACCCCATAGCATAGATATATTATAATATATATATAATATATATATAAGATAATTCAAATATTTACTTGAAAGGAGCTTGCTTACTTACTCTCTCTCTCTCTCTCTCTCTCTCTCTCTCTCTCCTCCTCTTCTCTCTCTCTCTCTCTCTCTCTCTCTCTCTCTCATCTACCCTCTAGCTTCTTAATTTTCCCTAATTTTAACCATAAATTAGAACATGAGTCAAAAAATCAAATATTTCAAAATTTTTTTTTAAATATTTTTTTTTTGGTTTTAAGGTATCGATAACAAAACTGAAATTTAGCTTCAGGTCAACAAAATAATATATAACAAAAATTTTACAATAAGTTGTAAATCTTTAATTAGTATCTTCTCTCTCTCTCTCTCTCTCTATCTTCTTTCTCTCTCTCTCTTCTCTTCTCTCTATCTTCTCTCTCTCTCATATATATATATAACTATTATATATATTATATATATATATAATATATATATAATATATATATATATATATATTTATCTTATATTTTATATTATAATATTATATAATATATATATATAAGTAGTGATGTAGCAACCGAGAAGCGTCTGGCAGTCAGATTTTCGAAAAAGTAATATGAGAGGTATATTGGTCTGAAACTTTGGAATATTAGGTATGT
The DNA here is from genome assembly GCA_015478945.1 of Trachelipus rathkii. NCBI lineage: Eukaryota > Metazoa > Arthropoda > Malacostraca > Isopoda > Trachelipodidae > Trachelipus > Trachelipus rathkii. Next base: position 14,813 of record JABUQX010084525.1, read on the forward strand.
ATGGGATAAGCACAGAAAACCGTGTTAAAGTTTCAAGTCTCTAGGATGTAATGTAGAGGGGGTCACCGACCGAGGGTGTGACGCTGATATTGCGCTTTACTACCTTGTGGCATGTGATCTTGGAGCAGATAAGATTAGGCTTATATAGCGTTTAAGGTTGAGCGTGATGAACCGTATCTCGTACTGCAGACGAGATTACGTCAGCGTGCGAGAGCGCGCGCGCGGACATAGGGTAATTATCATTAATTATTACTTATTATTTATTAACATCGAAGAGTGCATCCCGAAAGGAATCACTTCTGAGTTGTTTTTAAACGCCTTTTGCGCCGCTTCCAGTGACTCCGAGTCCGCACTGCACTGCCTCGCACCGCCCCGCACCGCCCCTCAGGCTCCGCTAGTAGTAGTGGTAATAGTTAGAGTTATCGTATCGGTATTAAATTTGGAGTGGTGTTTAGATGTGGAGTGTACTCCCTCCTTGTATCCGAATTACGTCCCAGGTCCCTCCACCGATGGGGGACCCCACCTGCCCAATTAAAGATCGAGTGTTTCGTATAAGCTAAATTGGTTGAGAGGATTCAGCGCTGAGTTCTAGAAGAAACTTGGAATTGGAATCTGATGAGTGCTGACGAGCAGCCGTGCTGGAGCCACTGCCGGTGCCATTAGAGTGACGAATAAATACAGTCGTATCATAACTAACAAATTTGCTTGGTGTCTTTATAAATAATGCGTATTTGGATTGTAGATTCGAAAATTAATGTTCAGAACCATCAAATGAAAAGATAAAAAATAAAAAATAACTAAAAGTAATAAATAAGAATAATAATAAATAAATAAATAAATAAATAAAATTTTTACACTTTTGTTATAACTTTACACAATTTATCGTTTTTTCATTACCTAGGCTTAACTAAGCAGTAAATTGGCATACAAATCAGCCCGCTCGACCATCCTCCTTCCGTTCATGATCTATTGATCTATTGATAAGGTCAAATTTTTACTAAAAATTGTAACGTTTTACATACACTAAAGCAGAAATCACTAAATCAAACTCAACTTATACCAACCTGCCCTCCATACCCTCATACCCTACTGTGATCTATTGATCTATTGATTAAGGTTACAAAATTTTTATTAAATTGTAACGTTTTACATACCCTAAAGCAGTAATTCCACTAAATCAAACCACTATCTCAACTCCTTCCTGAACCATTATACTGTGATCTATTGATCCGATTGATTAAGTCAAACTTTTTACTAATTAATTGTAAACAGTTTACGTAATATGCCTAAATCATAAATCAGTGAATATTAAACTACCATCCAGCCACCCTGCTCCCTCCTGGTCATCCTTGATCTATTGATCTATTGATCTATTGTATTGATTCAAGTCAGCATTTCGAAGGTATCATTTTTGAATAAACATAACATGAAAATCAAGTCTTACTACAAAATAACCATCAATCATATTGTTACCGTAAACAAAGTTTTCAGGGGGGAACATTAATAAAGCTTACCTTTAGCATGATTATGAAACTAAATGAATATAAACACTACAACGACAACTTAGCACATCGTTAAATTCAGTGAGGAGTAAAGCGACTGGTATCAGCTACAAAGTTCCGACACTTAACAACAGTAAAGAACTAATATATGAATAACAAAGGAACGTAACCGAGCTTGACACTTTTTTTCTAAACGATAACGCTGTTATAATTTACATTAGAGGAACTGGTATATATTTAACAAAAATTTGTATACCAACGTGTGTAATTATCATAAAAGTCAAAGTCTTTCCTTTCACATCTGTCGGTAACCAAATTGAATAACAAGTCTAACAGTAGCCAGAACCTGAACTGAAAGAAAATAAATTGTACAACAGACAACCTAACACATCTTAATGCAGAATAAAGGCTAGTCAACATTAACAAAGTACAGCACTTAACACCAGTAAAGTACTAACATTAGCATGCAAATACGTACCCTACTTCTTAAACTTTGTCAGCATATCTTAACATACGATTGTAATTTACACTACATATGGTAATAGTTGTAACTAAAATTTATCACAACATTGGTTTATTATCATACAGACCAACGAATATATGTAACGTAACAAAGTTTTCCCACTAATAAAGTAAAGCTACCATATCGTTACATGAACTAAGAATAATGTACAAAGACAACCTAACACACCTTAACCGAATAAACTGTTTAACATTAACAAAGTTCCAACACGTAACACCAGTAAAGCAACTAACATGATATGCAAAACGTAACGTAAACTAATCTTACTTTTTCAAGCAATAACTCTAACATAACGATGTTAATCACATATTAACACATGTAAATTTTAAACTAAAATTTATCACAACATGGGTTAATTATCATACAGAGCAGCGAAAGTATGCTAAACGTAATAAGTTTCCACATCAATAAAACTAACATAGGGTAACATGAACTAAGAAAATAATGTACGAAGACAAACCTAACACAACTAACACGAATAAACCTGTTAACATTAACAAAGTTCCCAGCTTATCAACGGTAAAATAGCTAACATTGACCATATAGCGTAACTAATCTTCACTTTTTTTCCAAGGCATATCTCTAACAATATTAACGTTAATACTTACAGCTAACACAGTTAACATTTAAACTAAACAAAATTTCTCACAACAGTGGTTCATTTATACTGATCAACGAAACAAGATATGCCTAAGTAATAAAAGTTCCTACATGCAAAATAAACTACATACGCGTAACAATAGAACTAAGAAATAGCAATAAAGGACCAAACATAACACAGACTTACACAACGAAATAAAACTGTAAACAGTTAACACAAGTTCCACACTTAACACGCTGTTTACAAGCAACTAACATGGTATGGCAAAGCGTAACTAATCTATCTTTTTTTCAAGGCATGATTTCTATACATTTAACGTAATCTTACACTACACAGTAAACATTTAAACTATAAATTTCTACACAGACAGGTCGGTTTTATTATACATTGGATCTCATATTCCGAAAAAGTGGATATGTCTCACATCGGTAATAGAAAAAGTTTTCGCGAACATCATTAAAACTAACATAGCGTACATTGCAACTACAGATAAAATAATGCAAAAAGACAACCTAACTCACAACTATACAACACACAAATACAACTGTTAACTTAACAAGTTCCACACTTAACAACCTGTAAAGGCCAACTAACATGGTTTGCAAGCCGTAACCTAATCTTACTGTTTTTCAAGCATATCTCTAACATATTAAGTTATAATCTTTCACTGACTATCAGTAACATTTATAAATTAAAATTTTATCCAACACACATTGTTATATTATACTGTCAAGAATATAACTACTAGACGTAATAAAGGTTTTCACATCAATAAACTAACCAATTAGCGTAACATGAATAAGAAAGATAATGTATCAAAGAACAAGCTACCTAACACAACTTACATACGAATAAACTGTTAACATGTAACAAAGTTCCACTGAGTTCTTATATACTAATCAGTGAATATATGCTAACATATACATCGTTTTCAGCATTAATAAGCTAACCTGCATCATACTGAACTAGGAAAATAGATGTACAACCGACAATAGCTAACCATCTTACGCCCTAATAGAAGTGTTAACATAACAGAAGTTCCACAACTTAACATCAGTAAAGTAAACTAACTTACATACAAAATCGTCAACTCTGTTCATTACTTAATTTGCCTTATATCATATTCTAAGCGATATCTATACTAGTCTTAATGCTTAGACATAAGTTGACATCAAACAGTAACATTTATCAAAAAATGTATCATAACCTTGACCGAATTAATCATACAGACCACGATATATGCAAACGTAACACAAAGTTTTTTTAAACATTATCATAGTAATATTTAACAAAATTTTCTAACCTTATCCCAAATAACATATCTCTGTTTTATGACGCCTTCCCTTTCAGCAAAAATAACACTCTACACATGAAAATGATTCTAAGCTATAACCTCATTTGCTATAAAGTGATGCTATAATTAAGTTATATTTAACGCTCGACAGAATATGAGCAATGTAGCAGTCGCCCATTCGGTTTACAATTAAATATAAAATGACACATAGTTGGGAATAGATAACGAAACGCCTCGCACAAAATGAGTTCTTTTTATCATACTACCAACGAATATATTGCTGAAATAATCAAAGGTTTTCAACCTTAATAAAGCTAACTATGCTATCATATGGACCTGAACGAAAATAAAGTGTCACGACGAATCTATCACCATGACTTTAAGGGCATGAATAAATGTTGCATTAAACAAAGTGCCCACACTTAACACTGTACTAGTAACTAACACTGCATACAAACGTAACCTGATTCATGCTTTCCAACATATCTCTTAGCATATTAACATGTAATTTTATCATTGACACAGTAAATTTAACAAGAATTTATCAATAACCTTGTTTTATTATCATACAGACAGAGCCGAATAGTAAACATAGCAAAGTTTTTATTCAAACATAACACACAATAAGTTCTTTATATATTTATATACTAACCTTCGAGTATAAGCTAACGTAACAACGTTTTTACATTAATAACCAACATAAACATAACCTGAACTATAATAGAATATAATGCTAAGCAACGACAAAACCCAACACACCAATATCGTAACGATAATAAACACAACTAACATTAAACAAACCCGCCCTTCAACAACAGTAAAGTACATAACACTTTGTCCAAAACGTAACCAATTCACACTTTTTCATGCATACTCTGACAGTATCAATGTAATTTTGAACATTTAACATCGTAATAATTTTAACCAAAAGTTTGAAGCTAAACCTGTCTAATCATGCATCTGACCAAAGAATATAATGCTGCCCGTAACAAATAGTTTTTACATCAACTTCGTAAATTTTATTTAACAAAATTCATCATAACCTCGTCTAATATCATAAATCCCCAGCGAATACACGCAAACATTAACAAAGTTTAACAAACATAACAAGAAATAACAAAATTTTATCCTAAACATAACATAAAAATAAAGTCTTTTGAGTAAAATATCACAGTAAAACGTAATAATTACTGATTTTAAAGCAGGTAAATCAGTAAATCAAGTAAATCAAACCACCATACCTGCAGTCCCCTACCCGTCCCACCGGCCTGTGATCTATTGAGCTATTTCAAGTCATATTTCAAGTATCATTTGGACAAACATAACATAAATATGAGTTCTTTATATACTAACTACCGAATATATGCTAACCAACAAAGTTTTTAGCATCAATAAAGCTACCAAATCGTAACCGCGACTAGGAATATAATGTTACAAATGCAAACTAACATACCTTACGTATGAATAATCAGCTAACATCCCTAAAATTTCCCTACTGATCAAGGTAAAGTAGCTAAACAGGTCAATACAATTACTCGATTGTTCCAAACTTTTCGAGCATATTAAGCAACAGGTAACAGCCGTATTATCTAACAAAAATCCCTTAACAAAGTGACATCTATTCAAAGATCCACCCATCTTGACAACTATGAATCTGACACTATCTTCATAAAGTGTCACTCGTTTCCCGAGTTAACATCATTTGACCTATGAATAAACGCAGACATTTGCAAAAGTCTAGGGCAAACCTAACAATATTCAACAAAAATAACCTAGGCTCAAGTTTTCTAACACATCATCGTCAGTTACCACTAGTAAAGACTTCAATCTATAACAAAATAACAACTCATCATGTTCTATTAAACGAAACGTCAGTGATGATATTTCGATTCCCACATGGTAATAGCTTAAAAGGATATGTAAAAATAACGTACGTTAAATCTCATAGCGAAATTAATGCAGTTGTGTGTCTCATTTCAACCTAGAAGTATTCCTTAATAGCCAAAAGCACATTAAGGTTATCGGCGAGAGAAAGACACCTCAATGGGATGCGCATCCCTTGAAGAAAGGATAGTGAAGTCCCATGCTTATCGGGGGGATCAGCACCCGAAGGGAGGTTTTAAGGCCGCGTCTTGTGCGCCTGTCAGGCCGCCCGAAAGGGATGCAGGCTTACCCCCTCCTTCGGGTAGGCCTCACACCCGACGTTATGAATCTTATGATTTCGGCAACCAAGAATTGAATTCTTGAAATATGACTTGAATAAATAGCTCAATCGACTATATGAGGTTCGGGCTTGGGTGGATAGGGGAACTGTAAGGATGGGTGGTTTGATTTACTGATTTCTGATTTACTGCTTTTAAAATCAGTAAATTAAATTACGTTTTACTGTGATATCTTTTCTCCTCAAGAAGACTTATTTTGTATGTTATGTTAGGATAATTTTGTTATTTTTTGTTATGTTGGGTTAAAACTTTGTTATGTTTGCGATTTTTCGCTGGGGGATTATGAAATTTAGACGAGGTTATGATGAATTTTTTTTGTTAAATGTTACGAAGTTGATGTAAAACTTGTGTTACGTCGCATTAAATTCTTTGTCAGTATGATGAATAGACAGGTTTATGCTAAACTTTTGTTAATTATTACGATGTTTAATGTAAATTAACATTGATATGTTCAGAGATATTGCATGCAAAAGTGTGAATTAGGTTACGTTTTGGACTGAAGTTTTATTACTTTTACTGTTGTTTAAGGGCGGAAGTTTGTTAATGTTAGTGGTTTATTCGTACGTATGGTAGTGTTTGGGTTTGTCGTTGTACATTATATTCTTAAGTTCAGGTAGTTATGTTGGGTTTTATTAATGTAAAACGTGTTTACTTAGCTTATACTCGATGGTTAAGTATATAAAGAACTTTATTTTTGTGTTATGTTTGGAAAAAAACTTGCTATGTTTACCGTTATTCGTTGGTCTTGAATGATAATTAAACAAGGTTAATGATAATTTCTTTGTTCAAAGATGACTGTGTCAAATGTAAAATTAACGTTAAATATTGCTAAGATATGTTTGGAAAAAAGCATGAATAGGTTACGTTTTGTATGCAGTGTTAGTTACTTTACAGTGTTAGTGCTGGACGCTTTGATTAAGCTAAACAGTTTTATTCAATGCTTAAGTTGTGATAGATTCGTCGTTTGTAACATTTTTTCTAGTTCAATATGATGGCTTATGTTAGCTTTATTATGTGAAAACCTTGTTATGTTAGCATATATTCGTGGTTAGTATATAAAGAACTCATTTTGTGCGAGGCGTGTTTCGTTATTTCCAACGATGTGTCATTTATATTTAATGTATAACGAATGGCGACCTGCTACATTGCTCATATTCCTGTCAGAGGGTTAAATATAATAAGTATTGCATCACTTTATGCAAATGGTTATAGCATAAAATCATTTTTCATGTTTAGAGTTGTTATTTTCTGAAAGGGGGAAGGCGTCTAAAAAGAGATAATGTTATTTGGGATAAGGTTATGATAAATTTTGGTTAAATATTACTATGATAATGTAAAAAACTTTGTTACGTTTGCATATATTCGTTGGTCTGTATTATAATCGGACAATGGTTATGATACATTTTTTGATAAATGTTCCTGTGTCAATGGTAAGATTAACGTTAATATGTTAGAGATATGCTTGGAAAAGTATGAACAGGTTACGTTTGTATGTAAAGGCTAGTTACTTTACTATGTTAAGTGTGGGAACTTTGTTAATGTTAACAGTTAATTAGGGCGTAAGATGTGTTAGTTTGTCGTGTACATTATTTTCCTAGTTCATATGATGCAATGTTAGGCTTTATTAATGTGAAAACAATGTTAGTTAGCATATATTCACTGATTAGTATAATTACAAAGAACTCAGTGGAACTTTGTTAATGTTAACAGTTTTATTCCGTATGTAAGTTGTGTTAGGTTTGTCTTTGTACATTATTTTCTTTGTTCATGTTACGCTATGTTTAGTTTTATTGGATGTTGGAACTTTATTACGTTAGAGTATATTCGTTGATCAGTATAATTACCATGTTGTGATAAAATTTTAGTTAAATGTTACTAGGTCAGTGAAGATTAACGCTTAATATGGTTTAGAATGATTATGCTTGAAAAAAGTAAGAATAGGTTTACGCTTTGCATACCATGTTAGTTGCTTAACTGGTGTTAAGTGTGAACTTTGTTAATGTTAACATTATTATGTGTGTTAAGTTGTGTTAGGTTTGTCTTTTTGCATTATTTTTTTAGTTCTGTTACGCTATGTTAGTTTATTGATGTGGAAAAACTTTATTACGTAATAGCAACTTTGTTGATCAGTATAGATTAACCCTGTTTTGTGAGAAATTTTAGTTAGAATGTTAACTCGTGTTAGTGTAAGATTAACGTTAATATGTAGAGATATGCTTGGAAAAAAGTAAGATTAGGTTATGTTTTGCATACCATGGTTAGTTGCTTTACAAGGTGTTAATGTGGAACTTTGTTAATGTTAACAGTTTATTTTGTGTGTAAGTTGTGTTAGGTTTTTGTTCTTGTACAACTTATTTCTTCTTAGTTCATGTTAACTATGTTATTTTTTATTGATGTGGAAACTTTATTACGTTAGCATACTTTCGCTGCTCTGTATGATAATTAACCACTGTTGGGATAAATTTTAGTTAAATGTTCTGTGGTTGTGTTATAGATTACATCGTTATGTTAGAGTTATGCCTTGAAAAAGTACAGGATTAGGGTTACGTTTTTGTCATATCTATGTTAAGTTGCTTATTACTCGGTGTTACGTGTGGAACTTTGTTAGTTACAGTTCTATTCGTGTTTAAGGGTTGTATGGTTTTGTCCTTTGTACATTATCTTCTAGTTCATCGTAACGGTATGTTAGCTTTATTGAAATGTGGAAACTTTGTTACGTTAGCATACTTTCGCTGCTCTGTAATGATAATAACCAAGTTGTGGATAAATTTTAGTTTAAATATTACCATGTAGTGTAAATTAACATCGTTATGTTAGAGATATGCTTGAACAAGTAAAGAATAGGTTACGTATTTCATGCTATGTTAGTTAACTTTACTGTGTTTAAGCTGGCTGTACTTTGTTTTAATGTTGACTGCTTAATTCCTGCTTAAGGATGTGTTAGGTTTGTTGTTGTACATTATTTTTCTTAGTTCAGCTTGATCTATCTTAGCTTTATTAATGTGGAAACCCTATTATGTTAGAGTAACTCATTGGTCTGTATGATAATTACAACACGTTATGGTAAATTTTTGTTAATTTACCAGTCTTATGTAAAATAAACAGCGATATGTTTAGAAAGTGTAAGTAGGTTACGTCTTTGTAGCTATGTTAGTTTACTTTACTGTTGTTAAGTGTGGGAATTTGTTAATGTTAACGTTCCGCTGTTTATTCCTGTATAAGATGTGGCTAATTTGTCGTTGTGGGTTGTATTCATAGTTCAGATGATGGCTAAGTAAGCTTTTTAATGTGAAAACTTTGTTATTTTAACATTTATTCGTTTCAAGCACATTTCGAGTATCATTTTGAATAACATAACATAAAATCAAGTTTTTTATACAACTGATCAACGAATATGTGTTAACGTAACAAAGTTTCACATAATAAAGCTTCACTTAGATCATCTGAATATGAAGAATAAAACCCACAAAGACAACTTACACATCTTAAACAGGAAATAAATGGACGTTAACAAAAGTTCCACACTTAACAACAGTAAGTAACTAATATAGCATACAAAGACGTAACTACTTACACTTTTAACATATCGCTGTTTATTTTACATTAAGCTGGTAATATTTAACAAAATTATCATAACCTTGTAATTATCATACATACCAATGAGTATACTCTAACATAATAGGGTTTCCACATTAATAAGCTAACATAGCATCAACTGAACTAAGAAAATTACTGTACAACAACAAACCTAACACATCTTAAGCAGCGAATAAGCAGTCAAACATTAAACAAGTACAGCACTTAACAACCCCATAAACGTAACTAACCATAGCCATGGCCAAAATCACGTAACCTATTCTTACTTTTGTCAAGCATATCTCTAACATAGATGTTAATTTACACTACATGGTAATATTAACTAAAATTTATACACATTGGTTAATTATCATACAGAGCAGCGAAGTATGCTAACGTAAAGTTTCCACATCAAAAGCTTACATATCGTTACATGAACTAAGAAATAATGTACAAGACAAAACTATCACACCTTAAACACGAATAACTGTTAAACATTAACAAAGTTCCACACGTAACACCAGTAAAGCACTAAGCATGATATGCAAAAACGGTAACCAATACTTACTTTTCAAGCATAACTCTAACATAACGATGTTAATTTATATTATACACTAACACAGTAAAATTTAACTAAAATTTATCACAACAGTGGTTAATTATCATCATTCGAGCAGGGCGAAAGTTATGCAACGTAATAAGTTTTTCCACATCAATAAAATCTAACATAAGTGTATGACATGAACTAAGAAAATAATGTACAAAGACAAACCTAACACCACTTACACACGAATAAACTGTTTTAACATTAGACAAAGTTCACACTAACACCTGTAAAGCAACTAACAGGGTATGCAAAGCGTAACCTAATTCATACTTTTTCCAAGCATATCCTAACATATTAACGTTAATCTTACACTATCACAGTAACATTTAACTAAACTAAAATTTCTCCCAACAGTGGTTAATTATACTGATCACGAAAGTATGCTAACGTAAAAGTAAAGTTTCCACATCAAGTAAACGCTAACTATAGCGTACTATGAAGCTAAGCAAAATAATTGCAAAAAGACCATAACCTAGACACAGAACTTACCACAAATAACACTGTTAAGACATTAACCAAAAGTTCACACTTAATAACTGTAAATGCAACCTAACATGGTAATGCAGCCTTAACCTAATGTCTGTACTTTTCAAAGGATATCTTAACATATTACGTTAATTCTTACACTGACTCGTAACATTTAACTAAAATTTATCACAACATTGTAATTATATGATCAACGAATATACTCTAACGGAATAAAGTTTCCACATCAATAAAACTACCACTTAGCGTAACATGAACTAAGAAAATATGTACAAAGACAAACCTAACACAATTACATACGAATAAACTGTAACATTTAACAAAGTTCCACTGAGTTCTTTATATACTTAGTCATTGAATATATGCTAACATAACATGTTTTCACATTAATTAAACTAACATAGCATCATATGAACTTAGAAAAATAGTGTACAACGACAAACTAACACATCTTAAGCCCTAATAAAGTGTTACATTAACAAGTTTCAACACTTAACATCAGTAAAGTAACTACTTTTACATACAAAACCGTAACCTATTCTTACTTTTTCCAAGCATATCTCTAACATATTAACGTAATTTTACATTTAACGTTAACATTTATCAAAAAATGTATCATAACCTTGACCGCTTATCATAGACCAACGAGTATATGCAAACGTAACAAAGTTTTTTACATATTATAGAATATTTTACCAAAATTTATCATAACCTTATCCCCAAATAACATTATCTCTTTTTAGACGCCTTCCCCCTTTCAGAAAATTTCAACTCTAAACATGAAAATGATTTTATGCTATGACCATTTGCATAAAGTGATGCAATACTTTTTATATTTGATCCTCCGACAGGAATATGAGCAATGTAGCAGCGCCATTCGTTTAAATTAAATATAAATGACAACATCGTTTTGGAATAACGAAACGCCTTCGAACAAAATGCGTTTTTTATATACTAACCAACGAATTATTGCTAACAAACAGGTTTTCACATGTAATGAAATGCTAGCATAGCATCATATGAACTAAGAAAATAATGTTACAACGACGAATCTATCACAACTTAAGCATGAATAAACTGTTAGCATTAAACAAAGGTCCACACTTAAATCACTGTAAGAGTACTAACACTGCACAAACAAAACGTAACCTATTCCATACTTTTTCCAGACATATCTCTACGCAATATTAACTGTTAATTTTACAATTGACACGTAACATATTTAACAAAGAATTTATCATAACCTTCTGTTTAAATTATCATAGCAGACCAACGGAATAACTGTAAACCATAGCAAAGTTTTATCAAACTAACACAAAATAAGTTCTTTATATAACTAACCATCGAGTAATAAGCTAACGTAACAACGTGTTTGTTTACATTAATAAAGCTAACATACATAACCTGAACTAAGAATTATAATGTACAAACGACAAACCACACACCAATACGTTAGAAATAAACCATAACTTAACAAACTTTTCCGCCCTTAACAACAGGTAAAAGTAACATAACACTTCGTCCAAACGTAACCTATTCACACTTCTTTCATGCATATCTCTGACATATCAATGTTAATTTTACATTAACAATCGTAATATTTAACAAAAGGTTTAAGCTAAACCTTCTAATCATCATACGACTAAAGAATTAATGCTGCGTAACCAATGTTTTACATCAACTTCGTAACATTAACAAAAAATTCATCATCAACCTCGTCTAAATATCATAATCCCCAGCGAATATTCGGCAAACAAACAAAGTTTTAACCAACATAACAAAAATAACAAAATTTTTATCCTAACATAACATAACAAAATAAGTTTTTTGAGGCAAAATATCACAGTAAAACGTATTAAGTTTACTGATTTTAAAAGCAGTAAATCAGTAAAATCAGTAATCAAACCACCTTCATCCCTGCAGTCCCCTCCGTCCCCCGCCTGTTATTATTGAGCTATTGATTCAAGTCATATTTCAAGTATCATTTTGGACAAACATAACATAAGCGGGCTTTACCCCTCGAAGGGGGGTAAGGCCTCAGCCCTTCGTGGCTGAGGCCAAAGCCCGCTTACACCTTCGGGGTGATCCCCCCTCGCAGGATTCACACCCGCCTTTCAAGGGCGCATCCCCTTGGGTTTCTCTCGGGAGGTAATGGGTTGCTTTAGATACTCTTGGTTAATGAAACTGTTATTCGTAAGTTAATGTAACGTTATTTAAATTTTACTTATGACAATCGTGGAAATAACACTGATTTGTTAGAGAAAATGAGGAGTTTTTGTAAGAATTACTGTGTTAACTGACGATGATGTGTTAGAAACGTGAGCCTAGGTTAAGTTTTTGTTGAATAATGTTTAGGTTTGCGCTAGACTTTTGCTTAATGTCCTGCGTTATTCATAGGTCATATGATGTTATACTCGAAACGAGTGACACTTTGATGAGATAGTGTCAATTCATAGTTCAAGATGGTGGGATCTTTGATAGATTGTTCACTTTGTTAAGGGATTTTGTTAGATAATACGGCTTTTACCTGTTGCAATATGCTCGAGAAGTGGGAACATATCGAGTATTGTATGACTGTTAGCTACTTTACCTTGATCAAGTAGGGAATTTTTCAGGATGTTAGCTGAATATTCATACGCCAAGCGTATGTTAGTTTGCATTTGTACATTATATTCCTAGTCGCGGTTACCGAGTTTGTTAGCTTAATGATGCTAAACTTTGTTTGGTTAAGTAATATATTCCTAGGTTAGCTAATAAGAACATTTTTTATGTTATGTTTTGTCCAAAATGATTACTGAAAATATGACTTGAATCACATTAGCTCAATAGATCACAGCCGGGTGGGACGGTAGGGGACTGCAGGGATGGGTGGCTTTGATTTTACTGATTTACTGTTACTGATTTAAAATCACTAAATTATTACGTTTTACTGGGATATTTTACTCAAAGAACTTATTTTTATGTTATTTAGGATACAAATTTTGTTATTTTTTTGTTATGTTGGTTAAAACTTTGTTATGTTGCAATTATTCGCTGGGGATTATGATATTTAGACGAGTTATGATGAATTTTTTTGTTAAATGTAAACCGAAGTTGATGTAAAACATTTTGTTACGGCAGCATCATACTTCTTTGTCAGTAATGATGATGTAGAACGGTTTATGCTATAATCTTTTGTTAAATATTACGATGTTTACATGTAAAATTAACATTGATATGCTCAGAGATATGCATGAAAAAGTGTGAATTGGTTACGTTTTGGACGAAGTGTTATGTACTTTAACTGTTGTTAAGGGCGGAAGTTTGTTAATGTTAGTGTTTATTCGTACGTATGGTGTGTTTGGGTTTGTCGTTGTACATTAATTCTTTAGTTCAGGTATGTTATGTTAGCTATATTAATGTAAAAACTTTGTAACGTTAGCTTATACTCGATGGTTAGTATATAAGAACTTATTTTTGTGGTTATGTTTGAATAAAACTTTGCTATGTTTACAGTTATTCGTTGTTCTGTATGTAATTAGATAAGGTTTATGATAAATTTTTGTTAAATATTCCTGTGTCAATGTAAATTTAACGTTAATATGCTTGAGATTGTTTTGGGAAAAAGCTGAATATGGTTTTACGTTTTTGTAATGCAGTTAGTTTTACTTTACAGGTGTTAATGTGTGACCTTTGTTAATGCTACAGTTTATTCACTGCTTAAGTTTTGTGATAGATTTTCGTCGTTTGTATCATTATTTTCTAGTCCATATGATGCTATGTTAGATTTATTAATGTGAAAACGTTGTTATGTTAGCATATATTCGTTGGGTTGTATATAAAGAACTCATTTTGTGCGAGGCGTTTCGTTATTCCAAACGATGTGTCATATATTTAATCTTAAACCGAATGGCGACTGCTACATTGCTCATATTCCTGTTAGAGGAATATAATTAGTATTGCATCACTTTATGCAAATGGTTATAGCTTAAAAATCATTTTCATGTTTAGAGTTGTTATTTTCCTGAAAGGGGGAAGGCTCTAAAAAGAAGATATGTTATTTGGATAAGGGTTATGATAAATTTTTGTTAAATATTACTATGATAATGTAAATTTGTTACGTTTTGCATATATTCGTTGGGGTCTGTATGATAAATCGGGTCCAAGGTATATGATACATTTTTTTGATAATGTTCTGTGTCAATGTAAGATTAACGTTAAATATGTTAGAGATATGCTTTGGAAAAAGTATGAAAGGTTAGTTTTGTATGTAAAGTTAGTTACTTTACTGATTTAATTGTGGAACTTTGTTTAAGTTAACACTTTATTAGGCGTAAGATTGTAGCTTTTGTCGTTGTACATTATTTTCCTGGTTCATATGGATGATAATTGTTAGCTTTATTAATGTGAAAACATTGTTATGTTAGCATACTTTCATATTTAGTATATAAAGAACTCAAGTGGAACTTTGTCTAATGTTTAAACAGTTTATTCGTATGTAAGTGTGTAGGTTTGTCTTTGAGCATTATTTTCTTAGTTCATGTTACGCTTTTCTTTAGTTTTTATTTGATGTGATTTTATAGTTTTGAAGTATATTCGTTGATTAGCATGATAATTAACAATGTTGTGATAAATTTTAGTTTAATGTTACTGAGTCAGTGTAAGATTTACGTTAATATGTTAGAGATATGCCTTGAAAAAAGTAAGATTATGTTCGCTTTGCATACCATGGTTAGTTGCTTTACAGGTTGTTAAAGTGTGGCATCTTTGTTAATGTTAACAGTTTATATTTGTGTGTAAGTTGTGTTAGGCTTTGTCTTTTTGCATTTTTTTCTTAGTTCATGTTTACGCTATGTTTAGTTTTATGGATGTGGAAACTTTATTACGTTTGAGTATATTTTTCGTTGATCAGTATAATTAACCACTGTTGTGATAAAATTTTATTTAAATGTTACTGTGTTAGTGTAAGATTAACGTTTAATATGTTAGAAATATGCATTGAAAAAAGTAAGATTAGGTTACGCTTTGCATTACCATGTTAGTTGCTTTACGGTGTTTAAGTGTGGAACTTTGTTAATGTTAACATTTATTTGTGTGTAAGTTGTGTTCTTTTGTCTTTTTGCATTATCTTATTCATGCTTAACGCTATGTTAAGTTTTATGATGTGGAACTTTATACGTTAAGCAATACTTTCGTTGAATCAGTTGATTAATTAACCACTGTTTTGTGAGAATTTTAGTTAAATGTTAACTGTGTTAGTGTAAGCTTAACGTTAATGAATGTTAGAGATATGTTGAAAAAGTAAGATTAGGTTACGCTTTGCATACCATGTTAGTTGCTTTACTGGTGTTTAAGTGTGGAACTTTGTTAATGTAACAGTTTTATTCGTGTGATAAGTTTTGTTTGTTAGTTTGTCTTTGTTAGCATTATTTTCTTTAGTTTTCTGTTACACTATGTTTAGTTTTATGATTGTGGAAACTTTATTACGTTAGCATACTTTCGCTGCTCTGTTTGATATAATTAACCACTGTTGTGATAAATTTTTAGTTGAAATGTTACTGTGTTAGTTGTAATTAACATCGTTAATGTTAGAGTTATGCTGAAAAGTAAGATTAGGTTACGTTTTGCATATCATGTTAGTTGCTTTACTGGTGTTAGTGTGGAACTTGTTAATCGTTAACCGTTATTCTTGCTTAAGCTGTGATAGGTTGGTCTTTGTACATTATTTTCTTAGTTCATGTTAACGATATGTTAGCTTTTATGATGTGGAAACTTTGTTACGTTAGCATCATATTCGTTGTCAGTATGATAATTAACCAATGTTGTGATAAATTTTAGTTAAATATTACCATGCTAGTGTAAATTAACATCGTTATGTTAGAGATATGCTTGACAAAGTAAGAATAGGTTTAGTATTTGTATGCTATGTTAGTTACCTTTACTGGGTTAAGTGCTGAACTTTGTTAATTTTGACTGCTTATTCCTGCTTAAGATGTGTTAGGTTGTTTGTTGTACATTAATTTTCTTAGTTCATTGATGCATGTTTACTTTATTAATGTGGAAACCCTATTATGTTAGAGTATACTCATTGGTCTGTATGAAAATTACACCGGTTATGATAAATTTTTGTTTAAATATTACAGTCTTAATGTAAATAACAGCGATATGTTAGAAAAGTGGAAGTAGGTTACGTCTTTGTATGCTATATTAGTTACTTTTACTGTTGTAAGTGTGGAACTTTGTTAGCGTTACCAGTTTATTCTGTTTTAAGATGTGCTAAGTTGTCTTTGTGGGTAAAATATATTCATAGTTCAATGGATGCTGAGAGCTTCTCAATAAGAGGAAGACTTTAACCATAATATTGATTGATGTTTGTATAAAGAACTTGATCTTTATGTTATGTTTATTTCAAAATGATAACTTCGAAATGTGAACTTGAATCAATAGAATCAATAGATCATAGATCAAGAGGACAGGAGGGTGGCGATGCTGGCTGGAATAACCCTAAAGATGAATGTCTTGATTTAGGGTATGTAAAACGTTACAATTTTAGTAAAAATTTGACCTTAATCAATAGATTAATAGATCACAGATGGTCAGGAGGGAGGTTGATAGTGGATTTCGATTTAGTGAATTTACTGCTTTAGGGCATGTAAAACGTTACAATTTTAGTAAAAATTTGGCCTTAATCAATAGATGGACAGGAGGGTGGTAGGAGGGAGGTTGGATAAGTGGTTTTGATTTAGTGATTTACTGGCTTTACGGGTAATGTACAAACGTTACACATTTTAGTAAAAATTTGAACCTTCAATCAATAGATCAATAGATCATGACTTGGACAGGAGGGATGGTCGGGTGGTTTGATTAGTGATTTACTGCTTAGGTAAATGTAACAAACGTAAATTGGTAATTATAAACATAAAAGTGTAAGAATTTTATTTACTTTATTTTATTTATTTATTTTATTTATTTTATTTATTATTTATTTATTTTTTATTTTTATCTTTTTCTTTATGGGTTCTGAAACCATTATTTTTCGCAATCTACAGATCCAATACCATATATACAAGGTCACCAACATTGTTGTTATACGATGTTTTATTTTACTCGGCACGCAGTGGCTCCAGCACGTGCCGAGCAACTCATCAGATTCTATACCAAGGTCTTTCTAGAAAACTCAGCTCTGAAGTCCTCTCACCCAAATTTCAGCTTTATACGAACAACTTCGATTTTTAATGGGGGTGGGGTCCCCCCATCGGTGGAGGGACCCTTGGGGACGTAACTTCGTATACAATGAGGGTACCTCCCCATCTAACACCACTCCAAATTTTATCACGATACGATAACTCTAACTTATATAGATATATGTCGGAGCCTGAGGGCGCGCGTGAGGGGGCGGTGCGGGGCGGTGCTGAGGCCAGTGCAGTGCGGACTCGAGTCACTGAAGCAGGCGCAGAAAGGGTTTAAAAACAACTCAGAGTGATCCTCTTCGGGATCACTTCTCGATGTAATATAATAATAATAAATAATGGGTATGTGTAATGTGTATGCTGCGCGTGCGCGCTCTCGCGCGCTGACGTAATCTCGTCTGCGACGAGATTACGTCATCACGCTCGAACCTAACGCTATTTAAGCCTAATCTTGATCTCTCAGATCACGCCACAGGGCGTAAGCGCAATATCGGCGTCCACCCTCGGGGGGTACCCCCTATAAACATCCTAGAGACTTGAAAATTTTACACCGGTTTTCGTGCTACCCATACATACCTTATATTCCAAGTTTCAGACCTATACCTCTTATAATTTTTTCGAAATGACTGCCAACGCTCCGGTTGCTACATCACTACTTATATATATATATATATATTATATATATATATATTATATATATATATATATATATTATATATATATATATATATATATTATATAATATTATATATTATATATATTATTATATATATATATATATAGAGAGAAGAGAGAGCGAGAGAGAGAGAGAGAGAGAGTAGAGGAGAAGAGAGAAGATAGAGAGAGAGAGAGAGGAGAGAGATACTATTACAGATTTACACTTATTGCTAAAATTTTTGTTATATAATATTTTTATGATATAATGATTGTTTTCAGTTTGTTATCGATAACCTTTACAAACAAAAAAAAAAATATTTAAAAAGTAATTTTGAAATTAATTTTGATTTTTAAATGTTTGTCCTGACTTCAGGCTAAAGATAGGGAAATAAGAAGCAAGAGGGGTAGATAGAGAGAGAGGAGAGAGAGAGAGAGAGAGAGTGAGAGAGAGAGCAGAGAAGAGAGAGAGAGAGAGAGATAGAGAGTAAGAGAGAGAGAGAGTTTCAAGTAAATATTTGAAATTATCTTTATATATATATATATATATATATATATATATATATATATATAATGTATCCTTTAAAAATAGTTATTAATATATATATATATATATATTATATAATATATATATATATATATTATATAGTATATATAATTATATAATATATTTATATATATATATATATATATATATATATATATATATATATATATATAATATATAATATATACTATATTATATATATATATATATATATATTAATATTATTAAAATAATATATTATATATATATATATATATATATATTCATGCTTTGAAAAGTAAGTTTTTCATGTATGTAAAATCAGAAAGAAAAAAAATTTATTTGCAATAGTTTCAGTTTTTTAATCTTCTAAAAATTTAAAATTTAAATTTAACTAAAAAAACGATGCTAAACACATGGAAAAGATGGTCGATATAAATGCAACGAGAGCGGATTACAGAACATCTTAAATGACAGTCATTTTAATAATGATTTGTTTCAGAGGGAGACAAATTACAGTCCATCTCAACATACATTTTTTTCCGATCCAAAGACCATATGGAAATATGTTATTGTAGAATTACATTAAATAAATTATTATATGTGAATATGTTGCTAAAACGTATGACAATAGGTATCTAAAAATATATATGCATAATTATCCTATAATTGAGATAAAACGAATATTTTTGGAAAATAGTTTTTACGGCTGACTTGAATGAATTGAGTTTCATTTTGTTTGAAGGCGGATCATGCACTTCTTTGCATTAAAATCCATATTCTGCAGTGAATGTATTTCGACGTAGTTGATATTTATCGAAACCTAACTTCCTAACTGAACATGAACAACTTTATTCTTTTTAATTACTGTGAATTATTTAAAGACAGAAATGAATGCTCCATTTCCACTCAAATTTGCTCAAGCTATCTGACGATACAATTACAATAATACCTTTCGATAAATATTCCACAAATTTAGAATTTTTTAGTATCGCATTTGTTGTGACTTACATTACTAAGCACCACATTCACATTTCTACTAGAAATGACCGATCTACGATCTGTAGTTCAATGGCATGTTAAAATGCAAATTCAATTTAAATACGAAACCTATTTAACTTTAAAATCTTTTCCTTGGCAGTATATTTCAGCATTTGACTCAACAAATCCACTAGAAAATCTCTCTCTCTCTCTCTCTCTCTCTCTCTCTCTCTCTCTCTCTCTCTCTCTCTCTCTCTCTCTCTCTCTCTCTCTCTCTCTCTCTCTCTGTATTTTCCAATTTGAAGTATGCTAAATCTGCCGATTGATCTTTTTTTTTTTTTAATTTAACTCTTCAACTTTCACAGTCAATTTTGGTTAGGAAAAGGACAAATACTTTGAACCTTTTTGTCTTAATTTTATCTTTAAGTTAATGTATATATTTAATAAATATTGAATGGTTAAAACATTCGTTTTCTTAGTTTTACATGTATTAGAGATTTTGCTTCGCGCTTGTTTGGCTAACATAACCAAAGTATACTTCTAGCTCGATAAATCTCAATAATAAAAAAATAATAACAACAATGAAAAAAGTGTAACAATTTAATGTAATATTTTTGATTCTCATCTGATATTAGTTTATAGATTCAGAAGTTCAATTGCCGATACGAATTATCCGCACAATTACGAATATAGATTCGACTGTAACATACTAAATAATTTCATAAGTTAATAGCTTTCTACAAAAAACAATTGATGATAATAAAATGTATATAAAAACTTTCCAAATATTATGATAACTTAAAGCAAGCCATTTGCTTTCGAAATCCTTTAGGCAAATCTTGGAAATCTCATGAAATGTTCATGATATGGAAATCCTTTCCAAAGTAGGACAATGACCTTTTAGCGAACCTTTTTGCTTTAGGCAAAAAATAAATTAATGATGAAATAAAAATCGTCTGAAAAACTGGATAAATCCAGTTCAATGTGACTACGGAATAATTATTATATATACTCGGACATTTTTCTTTCTTTTTTCTTTTTTTCAATACATGAAGCATATTTACCAATTTTCTTGTTAATATTTTATTTCTTTTATTTATTCTATTTATTCGCTTTTTTTGTTCACTCAATTTTCATTTGCTAAGTTTTTTAATTATTTCTTTTAACTTGCACATAAAAAAAAACATTATTCCTGACCATTATATTTCGTAATCCATCATTAATATTGGCAAGTCTCATACCCAGTGGAAAACTTGTACCCATTCAAGGTCACAATTTAAAGGTCACTTGACCTGACCTAGGAAGTACGTCAGCGAAAGATGGGCCAATGTATCGCAGAGTTGAAAAAACAGTGAACAGGGAATATTAATTTGACGGTATTATTATTATTATTATTATTATTATTATTATTATTATTATTATTATTATTATTATTATTATTATTATTATTATTATTATTATTATTATATTTTTATTATTATATTATTATTATTATTATTATTATCATTATCATTATCATTATCATAATCATAATCATAATCATAATCATAATCATAATCATAATCATAATCATAATCATAATCATAATCATAATCATAATCATAATCATAATCATAATCATAATCATAATCATAATCATTCTTATAATATATATATATGTAATCTTCTATTATATAGATATACTATATATATATATAATACTATATTATTATATATATATATATATATTATATATCTATCGATATATACTATTATTATTATTATATATATATATATATATATATATATATATATATATATATATATATATATATATATATATATATATATATATTATATAATATATATATGATATATATATAATATTTACTATATATATTATACTTATATATATATATATAATATATATAATATAATATATATATATATATATATATATATATATATATATCCACGCAATTCTCTGTCTTCAAATGCAAATGATTTATTGCTCGTTGCATAGACTCTGCCCCCGATTACCATCAATCTCTTCCTCGGTCTTCCAGCTTGTCTCCTCCCGCCCGGTCTAAAATCCATCATCTCCTCAATCTTCTCTCCCCTTCCTCCATTCTCTTCACTTGTTCCAAAACCAGAAGAAATGCTGGACAAAGAATACAGGCTGAAGAGCAAAATGGAAGAGATGCGGAGACACAAGTATGAATTAAAGATGCGGGATTGAGGTACTTAGTGAACAATTTATATAGGAGCATCGTTGACAGGCAGAATGCAGGAATGAGCATGGGGGAGGAGAAAAATTTGTTGCATTGGGGGGGGTAAGTATAGGGGTGGGGGGGGGGGGGAAGTTGGTTGTGGAACGCGTAACGTGGAGGAGAAGAAGAAACATTTGAGGATGGTTTGAACAAGTGGAAGAGCAGATGAGGAAGGGGAAAGAGAAGATTGAGGGAAGAGAATGGATTTTAGACCCGGGCGGAGGAAGACAAGTCTGGGAAGGACGAGGGAAGAATGATGGAATCGGGGCGCGGCAGAGTCTAGCCAACGCGAAGCAATACAATAACATTTGCATTTTGAAACAAGAAAAAAAAAAAAATGCGTGCGAGATATTTATATATATATATATATAATATATATATATTATAATATATATATATATATTATATATATATATATATATATATATATATATATTATATTATATATATATTATATACTATATATATATATATATATTAATATATGTATAATATATATATATATATAATAATATATGATATATATATAATATAATATATATACTATATATAATATATATATATATTATATATATATATATATAATATATATATATATTACTATAATATATATATATATATATATATATTATTATATATAAAATGATTATGATTATGATTATGATTTGATTATGATTATGATTATTGATTATGATTATGATTATGATTTAAGAATTATGATTAGTGATTATGATTATGATTATGTTATGATTATGATTATGATAAATCAGTTATGATAATGATAATGATAATGATAATAATAATAATAATTACATAATATAAATAATATTAAATAATAATAATTAAATAATAAATAATCAATAATAATAAAATAATAATAGATAATAATAATATAATAATAATAATAATAATAATAATAATAATAATAAATACCGTCATTTGAAAGCCAACAGTGTTTTTTCAACTCTGCGATACATTGGCCCATCTTTCGCTGACGTACTTCCTAGGTCAGGTCAAGTGACCTTTAAATTGTGACCTTGAATGGGTACAAGTTTTCCACTGGGTATTAGACTTGCCAATATTAATGATGGATTACGAAATGTAATGTTTTTTTTTAGGAATAATGTTTTTTTATGTGTAAGTTAAAAGAAATTAAAAAAAACTTAGCAAATGAAAACTGAGCAAACAAAAAAGCGAATAAATTGAATAAATAAAAGAAATGCAGTAAAATATTAACAAGAAAATTGGTAAATATGCTTCATGTATTGAAAAAAAGAAAAAAGAAAGAAAAATGTCCGAGTATATATAATAATTATTCCGTAGTCACATTGAACTGGATTTATCCAGTTTTTCAGACGATTTTTATTTCATCATTAATTTATTTTTTGCCTAAAGCAAAAAGGTTCGCTAAAAGGTCATTGTCCTACTTTGGAAAGGATTTCCATATCATGAACATTTCATGAGATTTCCAAGATTTGCCTAAAGGATTTCGAAAGCAAATGGCTTGCTTTAAGTTATCATAATATTTGGAAAGTTTTTATATACATTTTATTATCATCAAGTAATTGTTTTTTTGTAAAAAGCTATTAACTTATGAAATTATTTAGTATGTTACAGTCGAATCTATATTCGTAATTGTGCGGATAATTCGTATCGGCAATTGAACTTCTGAATCTATAAACTAATATCAGATGAGATCAAAAATATTACATTAAATGTGCTACACTTTTTTCATTGTTGTTATTATTTTTTTATTATTGAGATTTATCGAGCTAGAAGTATACTTTGGTTATGTTAGCCAA
>JABUQX010084526.1:2500-25796 GCA_015478945.1 Trachelipus rathkii
GTGGAGGCAATATTAAAATGTTTTCAAAATTGTATAAAGAAGGTGAGATTTTGCAAACTCCAGCGGAGATAAACAAAAACATAAACTTATATTTTATAAAGAATATTTTTTATAAGAAAAAATAGAATGATGCACATTATTTACACTCCCCTCCCCCTCGGCGTGTCCTTACAAGTAAGACAATTAAAACTAATGATAAGACTAAATAATTGAACATTTGTCCAAAAAGAAGCTGCAATAGTGGCCTGTTCCAGCACCACTAGAAGCAAAAGGGTATTTTACCCTAAATAATAAATTTTGAATAAATTGGGAGTTCCCAAAGTCTCAGATAAGACATTAAATTTTTAAAAGACTTAAAATTAACTTAAAACTAAGGAGGGGTACAGAAACCCCAGAGCAAACAAAAATAACAAAAAAAAATTTAAAAAAATTCTGCTATACACAAAAAAAAAAACATAAGAAGGTACGTTGCCACGGTACCAGTTTGACAAATAAAGGGATAGTTTGATATGTGGCTTCAAACCCTATCCCCCCCTGGTTAATCAAGTTTGCTTAAAGTCGGTTCACTAAGTTTCCGGACTATGGTTGTTTTTGTAAGTCCTTTTTGACTTACTTTGTGGTAATAAAGTGTTAAAAGAGGAAGAGGGATTTGATCCCGTAGTTATAGGGTCCTCCTGTTCCTCAGAAGGATATAACTCATAATTACTCTCTCACTTTTATTGGTTATATAAAGAAACCAATAACCAATAAAGGTGAGAGAGTAATTATGAGTTATATCCTTCTGAGGAACAGGAGGACCCTATAACTACGGGATCAAATCCCTCTTCCTCTTTTAACACTTTATTACCACAAAGTAAGTCAAAAAATGACTTACAAAAACCACCATAGTCCGGAAACTTAGTGAACGGACTTTAAGCAAACTTGATTAACCAGGGGGGGATAGGGTTTGAAGCCACATATCAAACTATCTATCCCCCCCTTTATTTGTCAAACTGGTACCGTGGCAACGTACCTTCTTATGTTTTTTTTTGTGTATAGCAGAATTTTTTTTATTTATTTTTTTGTTTTTATAATATATATATATATCATATGTATATGCATAACAATAATATATATATATATATATATAACTATATATATATATATATATGCTGTGACGTCCTGGTGCAAGAGGCTGCTAGCACCACTGATGTGAATCCCTAAGCGGCTTCGGGAAGAAACTCCGCTTTTATCGACCCAGCAACTTACTCCAACAGTACCCACATCTAATAATATTCTATTATTGAAGAGGTGGTTGTTCAAGGATCAGAAAAAAAACAGCCTTCAAATTGGTGAGGCACCCGCAGTGACCACGAACACTATCAACCATCAAATCAAGTTTCTACTACTGGGCGCTACTCTGTTCAGCCTGCTTAACGCCTGTAACGTACTTCTCAATACTTCCAACTCAAGCTTCTGCAGGTGCGGTTCAACTGCACGTAAATTACAAGAGTGGTCAAAACCTTCTAAGAGTGACCTTAATGTGGTACACACCTAGCTCTACCCTGACAGTACTAGTTTAATTCTTACTACCTGACGTCCTTCCAGGTTCGGAGAGTGGAGTGTGTTTGTGGAAATATATATAGTATATATATATATATATATATATATATATAATATATATATATATATATATATATATATATATACTATGCTGCTGCTGCTGCTCTGCTATATATATATATATATATATATATATATATATATATATATATATAACTGTATAATATATATATATATATATATATATTATATATATATATATATATATATATATATCCCGCAAGGGAATAATGATTCTTACGTATGAATTATGTCTGATTAGGTTTGATTGGTTTATTAAGACTTGTTTACAATCTGAAGCATGGCATAGTAATACTAATAAGAACCAATGCTAGGTGGACTTTCTGCATCCCTCCGGTTCCAGCAGTAGTATGTGAATTTGTTGTGCATTCGTGCATTAACGCATTTGCACATACGCAATCTTTCAACCTTCATTTTTTCCCTTCAAATTTCATAAAATTTCCGTCTTTTCAATCCACCTTCTTTATCACAGTTTCTAACTTTTTTTTTTTTTTTCCCACCCATTAGTCCCCATAAATGTCTGTACAAAGTTGCAATCCTCTTTTTCCCGTCACAGGCCCTTGGGGTATCCGGTGCTGGGGATGAGGGTACAGAAGAAAAACCAGTCCATTTACCTCACCTTTGACTGGGCCGCCAATTGCATGGAACCCGAACCAAGGCTAACCACTGAGGAGGCTGTTCTGCACTTTGGTGTATAATCTTGGGCTCTACGTGAAGATATAAGGTGCCGTATGTGGTACACGGGGTTAAACCGGCATAGGGGATTTCGGGGGTCCTTCACGAGGCCACATCCACAGCCTACCCTATGGGGTGAGGTCCGGGAGGTTGCATGGCAGCATGGGTCTCTGGACTGTAACCTGTTGTGGGAGGAAGGATTACCCTTCCTTATGAAATATACATCTTCCCAGCACATCCTGTTATTCACTTTTATGTTGCATTTGCTTTATTGTCATTAATGCTCATACATGGAGACGAAGTTTGAGGTTAAATTTTTATGGAAAAGTTATTAAAAGGAAAAACGTGTTTAAACGAAGGTGAGTTTAACATCAACAACAACAATTACCATCTGTCAGGCTCCCAGCCTGACCCTATACTGCGGTCCCTACTACTTCTAGACCAGCATGTACCTGCATGTGTGCTTGAATTACCTCCTTCTCCTACACCTGAGGGTTCTTTGCAAAATTCCAGCTATTCGTCGACTAGCATACCCCAAACACCCCAGGTGCCCAAACTTTCCGGGCAATCCCAAAAAGGTGCCCCCCGTCATAATCGTTCTCATTCGTTTACTCCACATGCTGCACCCCCTCCAGAAATGCCAGCATACATATCATTTCCGATATATCACATACTGCGATCCACTACCTCCAAAGCGCTCACTGATCACAGAACTATTTTTTTCAGTTATGCACTTGAAAAAGTTTTAGGAGTTGAAGATCCTCCAGTCACATTAATGAGAAATGGGTCCATTCTTGTACAAGCTGCTAACTGAACTCAAAGTTTCATTCTGTCATGCATAACGTCTCTCGCAAATATTCCTCTTATTTCTACTCCTGATGAAATAAGAAACACATCTAAAGGCACTATTTGTTGTTATGAACAGAAAGACGAAGATTTAGCTGT
This sequence comes from Trachelipus rathkii, assembly GCA_015478945.1. Lineage (NCBI taxonomy): Eukaryota > Metazoa > Arthropoda > Malacostraca > Isopoda > Trachelipodidae > Trachelipus > Trachelipus rathkii. The sequence continues at coordinate 5,744 of JABUQX010084526.1, forward strand.
CATTATGAGAAATCTCCAGCAGAAAAGATTTTCCTTTACAAACCTTTATAGATTTCCCTCTTTATCGGGACTCGCATGACACCCCAAATTCTCGCTTACTGCTGACCTTTAATATTCCTCATCCACCTACAAAGGTGAAAATAGGGTTCACAAGTCAGTGTTCGCACGTTTATCCCTCGAACCAGACGTGCTTCAAATGTCAACGGTTTGGTCATCCCCGAAAATATTGTAGGGAACGGGATGACATATGCCCAATCTGCGGAGAATTGTTTCACACCCCCTGTGAAAATACCCCTAACTGTAGAAACTGTGGAGGACCCCACAGTGCTTCTTCCTTCAAATGCCCGTCTTATACCTGTTTGAACAAGAGGTTTTGGAGATATGTACCATACATAAATTGAGCAGGAGAGATGCTATACGACAGCTCAATGGAAAATATCAGACAAATCAAAAGCAATCTTACGCCACAATTACAGCTGCCCCCAAGCCTCCGCGTGTTAATCCGGCAACACAACCCCATCCTAACAGAACTCCTCTCCTAAATCCCAGTGAAACTCAGACAGCTACTTCAACCTGTCTGTCTGAATTGCCCAAATAGTACAAAAGCAGCCCTTAGTCAATCTCCCATAAGTGCATCAACAACCCTATCCCTAATGCTATCTCTCAACAATCCAGCAATGAAACTAAACTGGTTCATCCACAAAACTTGGAAACCATCTCCTGTAAAGACACACTGTCCCATACCTACCCAATAGGCTCTCCAAACTTATGCAAGAGGACTGTTTCTTTTTCCCTTAATTCGCCTCCAACAATTCTCCAAATTCTGAAAAAGATGTTCCTAAACACAAAAGAAAAGAATAATGGCCAAGTTAAAGATTATTCGTTAAAATACAGAGCATCCGAATTTTTAAACAAAAACAAATTAACCCCAGACGTAAAAAATGCAACTCAGAAGAGACCTCTAAATAAATCTACTCCTGAAATAAAAGCAATGACATCAATATACTGTGCTCAAGCAACCACAGCTATCAAAAAATCTACATTCAACCCTCTGATAGCTTGCAGGATTGTTCCAGCTCTTTCGAGTGACCTACAACTCTTCTTCCAGGTTTCTATCACAGCACTCCTTAAAGCATTATATGGCATACCGGATGAAGTGGATTATAGTTCCCAAATGAAGCTTGACATAACGACTCACTCTCCTTTTAATGCTTCTTGATCTTCTGAGGGAGATGAATGGAAAACTGTCGTCCAAGGTAAACGTGGTCGCAAACGCTCTAAGCGTAGTAACTATTTATTTGCATCTCCAAGAAGCGAATATTCTTTACAATATATGATTTCGTTATGTAATATTAGGGCCATTTATAATGTAAGAAACTTATATTTTTATTTATTTTTGACTATTGAATATTCATGTTTCTATTCAAAATTTTATTTTATATTCAAAATAATAGTACATGCCAGGACTACCATGAATGTGCAGTTTTCAGCTCGGCATGGCCGATACTTTGTGAGCCGTGATAGGTCCTGTACATTGACTCAAAAAAAAAAAAAAATATATATATATATATATATATATATATATATATATAACTAACTTATATAACTGTAACTATATATGCTTTGCTAATAACATATATATATATATATATATATATATATATATAATATATATATATATATATATATATATATATATATATATATATAATAATGATAATGATAATGATAATAATAATAATAATAATAATAATAATAATAATAATAATAATAATAATAATATAATAATAATAATAATAATAATAATGATTTTATCACTTTGCATTGCTTTCACAAAATGTAGAAAGAAAGGCATCAATCAGTTTGAAACACCTTGTGAAGTCTAGTTTATTACGAGGCACGATTGCATTCTTATACTTCGAGAGGCGAAGCGTTTTCTTAAACCATTGTTTCAAATTCCTCTTTAAATGATTAATTACGTTATACTATTCTTCCTTAACGACTTCCTTAAGTAAATTGTAAATATTTACAAAAATTCTCCTCTCTCTCTCAGCTTATTAATGCTAAGAAAGCGTATGTATGATCTTGATGGTATCTTTCCTGTCGTTCTTGACCAGAACTTGTTTCTCACCTTGCGCCCTGACCGACTTAGGTAAGCTATTTCGTCTTTACCATCCGACTTTTGCTTCCCTTGACCTTTCAGTAGAGGCTAGGTGGGGGGACTAGCCCAAATGGCCGACAGAGGATAAAAAATTCCTGAACAGCCCGCCGCAGGCGTTAGGTTTGAATTACTTTAAGTTAAATTTTTTTGGATTCGTTAGAGAAATTCTAAACTTTTTTTTTTTTTTTGTACAAATGTCGGCCATTTGGGTATATGTCCAGCTAGGTACTTGTACTAGGGCCTCTCCAGAAATTCTTCACGCCACCCAAATTGCTTATTCTGTTTAGAGAGTTCTTTCGTTTTTGTAACAGCGTTTTGTATATCAGTTCCACTTACAACCCTTCTTAGAAAAGGTAGCTTATGATTTTAGTCTTAACAGTTCTTGCATTCGAAATTTGAACCGCTATACATATACTATCTTTATTTCACCACACCTCATTGGTTAAGAGTTTGACTCAACGCAGCTTCATCACAATTACTACTTTTGTGTACTCAAATGGTAGTGTGGAACACTATTCCAACTTACTCCACAACATTTTGCCTTACACTTTTATATGCTGTCGGTTCATGTCTGCGCTTTTTTAAACTGCAATTGGCCCATAAGCCTTATTAAATACTTATCTTATTATGCAATATCTACCGTAATCTCACAGATTTTGATACATTCAGACTCGAAGCTCGTTATTCCTAATAAAAACCGCTAGTCTCCTTAAATCTTTCTCACATCCCTGTCTGAGGCCAATCTTCCGTATGAAATAGTAATCTCCTCAATCACCATAAAATACAATTCCTTCAAATGATCGTTTATTCTTAGCCAGTTTCTCGCCTCCATTAATAAGTTTCATAAATTAGCAATCAATTTACATACGTGCACCTCGCAAGGAATTTTCCCCCGTTTCTAATTTCATCACTTACCAAATAGGTCTGCCGACAAATCTTAATATTTCCTGTTATTGGAAATTTAATTTTAATCAAAATTTTGGGCGAATACATATTAATTTAAAACTCATTTGCAGACGCCCTCTAGACACCAACTCGTTCGACTTTTAAACAGTTTCGACATCAATCAATTTGCTACATTGCCTTCATTCTCCAAAACAAAGTTATTTGTTTAATCTTTCCAAGTTTTTTATTCTTCTAAGAGACTCAATATTTCGCCTGGACCAGTATTATAATCCAAATCCAAAACTACGCTACATCCTTATAAAAATTCCCTTATTCGTTCCCCCATTTTAGGGTTCTACCACAAAAAAATTATGCCAAACCATCCCAAAATAATTTCATAACTTTTAATGTCAATAGAAATTGCAATAATCGTGTTGCTTTCCTTATCAAAGCAATTGATCGCTCTGGCAAGAATCTAGTTTCATTGAAGTTTTACAATACGTAAGACAAGTTTCCTTCGGAAGTTTGAATAAAGAAATTTTCTTTACATACACAAGTTCTTTTATAGTTTCGTCCAAAAAAGAATCCATCATACCAAGATAGAAGTCAATGTAGGTTAAAATAGTTTAAACTAAAATATTTCAAAGCTTTTCCAAAAAAAAATTTGTTCAATAACGAGCCAGTTATCTAATAAAAGAATTACTGGCTTAAACTCTGGATAAATATTACAAGAAATGCTATTTTTGATTAAATTTTAATACTCAATTTCTAATAATATATCACAATTAACATACGATATTTGGCTTACAATATGAATGCAATAAACTTTCATTTCCACTAATCAAAAATAAAAAAATATATTCTAATTAAAGGTTAAACAAAAGAAATTTTAAATAAAAAATAAGTTTAATTAAGTATATAGATCTAAATAAAAAAAATTGGGGGTTTCCACTTCAATACTGAAAACTGAGGAATGACCTTTTTTTAGGTGTTGTTATCACATGGAATGAAAAATATTCGAGGACAGTAAAGAAGAAATAATACTTTTAAAAAGGAATTTTTTTGAAATTTTTAATTTAGGCGTATTCACCTTCGACCTCTCCTTCCTCTTCAAATTCTGCTTCATCATCAGCTGTTGCTTCTTGGTATTGTTGATATTCAGAGACCAAGTCGTTCATGTTAGATTCTGCTTCAGTGAATTCCATTTCGTCCATACCTTCACCAGTGTACCAATGCAAGAAAGCTTTCCTTCTGAACATAGCTGTGAATTGTTCGGACACTCTCTTGAAAAGTTCTTGAATAGCGGTGGAATTTCCGATAAATGTAGAAGACATTCTCAATCCTCTGGGAGGAATGTCACAAACGGCGGTCTTAACATTGTTAGGAATCCATTCGACGAAGAAGCTAGAATTTTTGTTCTGAATACTGTACATTTGTTCATCAACCTCCTTCATTGACATTCTTCCTCTGAAAATTGCAGCAACTGTCAAATACCTACCATGTCTTGGGTCACATGCAGCCATCATGTTCTTAGCGTCAAACATTTGTTGTGTAAGTTCTGGAACTGTAAGGGCTCTGTATTGTTGTGAACCTCTAGCTGTGAGTGGGGCAAAACCTGGCATGAAGAAGTGTAATCGTGGGAAAGGTACCATGTTAACTGCTAGCTTTCTTAAATCTGCGTTTAATTGACCGGGGAATCGTAGACAAGTAGTTACACCAGACATAGTTAAAGAAACAAGATGATTAAGATCTCCGTAAGTTGGATTTTGTAATTTAAGTGTTCTAAAGCAAATATCGTACAAAGCTTCATTATCAATACAGTAAGTTTCATCTGTATTTTCGACCAACTGATGGATAGAAAGGGTGGCATTATAAGGTTCTACAACGGTGTCTGATACTTTGGGTGATGGTACTACTGAAAATGTGTTCATGATTCTGTCTGGAAATTCTTCTCTGATTTTTGATACTAAAAGTGTTCCCATACCCGACCCTGTTCCACCTCCAAGAGAATGTGTAAGTTGGAATCCTTGTAAACAATCGCATTTTTCTGCCTCTTTCCTTATAACATCCATAACGGCATCAACTAATTCGGCACCTTCTGTGTAATGACCCTTTGCCCAGTTGTTTCCGGCACCACTTTGTCCTAAAAATTAAAATACAAAAATTACATTTCCATATGAATTTTGAAAACAATGCACCTTAAACAAGTAAAAGGTTAGAGCTTAAATTAAAGGATCACAATAGGTAATTAAAATAAACTAAAAACGGAGAATAAGATCTATTTATGTTGAATGAAAAGGGAACAGATGATGCAGTGTAGTAGGAAAGTTGTGAATGGCAGGAAGGTGGCTGGTGCAACTAAATCTTTGGTGGATGTAAAGGGACAAAGTCTGAGTGCGCTAGTCTTACATGAGGGCATGTTGTTACCCATGTTAATGTACAATAGTGAGGCTGTCTGCAATAAGAGGTATAGATCTAACGTACAATGTGTTCAGGTTAGAATTAAAATGAGGAATGAATGTATTAGAGTTGTGGTGTGAAGAAAGGGATAAATGAGAATGAATAAAGTTAATATGGTTTGGTCATGTGGAAAGGATGGATAATAGTCGGTTGGTTAAGCAGATGTATAGTGGTGAGTGTTGGGAATCGACCAGCTGGAAGACCGAAGAAAAAGTGGATTAAGTAAAGAAAGCCTGAAGGAGAGAAGGTAAATAATAGGAATGAATGGCAGAGTTTGTCAGGGGGTATATTGTGGACCGCCTGGGCCAAGGGATGAACCCCACATTGATGAGATGCCATAGTGAGTGTCGCGGTCCTGTGAAGCTATAGGTGGATTTTATTGACTGCGACGAGTTCTCACTAAAAGGTATATACATGGGGACTAAGATTGGGCTTTCTTTTCGACTTGCGTAATATTCTTCCACTTTTCTGTTTCCAGAGCATGTTACACCTTACTAGTCTTAAGGGAGGTGGGTGAGGCGCTCTTCTTTATATATACCTATATATATATATATATATATATATATATATATATATATATATATATATATATACATATATATAGCATATATATAACAACACTCTTTCTTCTCTTTATGCTAACTGCTGTATATATATATAACATATATATATATATATATATATATATAGCTTAATAACTTATATATATAATATATATATATATATATATATATATATAACAACAACTTAATATAATATATATATATATATATACTGGGTTTACACTAAAATTTTGAATTTGATTTCCCTGACTTTCCCCTGACCAAATCTGCAAATTTTCCTGACCAGCGTGTTCGTTATTTTGGTGTATAAAATATCTATTAATTCATATTGCAGCCTGTTTACTCAGTTCATACATTAAATTATTGAAAATTTACTTTAGAAATTGTTCATCATCATGGATGAATTTAAAATATTTTTTTTTTTTTTAGTAATCACCTATACCTTACCCATAGCCGTCCAAAGCACTCCTTTTTATTTTTTCCAAAAGAAAACAGTTTTATTTATACAAAAAGAAAATAGTCAAAGCTTACATTAATAGCCTAGGTGAATAGCGTCCACTGTAATCACAAAGAAGTTCTAAATGGGAGATTTAGATTAACACTTTTTCTTCTCAACATTTGATTTTATATCGTCGTCTTCTGTTAAAGCCTTCCAGTTTTAACATCTTTCTCTCACTCTTCAAGTTTATTGATCTGTATGGATAATATTCTTTTTCAACATTTTTATTCTCTTCTTTTTTTCTTTCTGTTTGACTCTTTGAGATGTTCTTCATATCTCCCTAGGCAGCTCTTACATTTGTCAACATTTTTTGGTGATAGGAACTTTATGAATTTTTTCATGAGATCTTATAACATTGTGCACTGTTCTTTGAGAAATCAGACTATGTTCTTTCAGATTCTCCCCTAAACTACAATTTATAGAAAACCCTCCTTCCACTGTCCAATTTCCATGCGAAAACATCCTAATTTAATAATTTGCCACAATTCCGCATAACATTGATTCTCAGGTGCTATAGAAGAAAAAAAACTCATCATGTCTCTTAGAAGGACAATCACCATCAAAAATATTTTGAATTTTAATTCAAGGGTAGAATGAGCTTCACTGCAAAGTAGAGTATAGTGCTTTTTCTTTCTCAGCAACAGAATCTGTGATTCAGTTATTGGTGTGCAATGCCTCTAAAGCAAGTCTTTGTTTCCCTTGTTCTGGCTGATGAAAAGCTATACTAGGATTCAATGATGAGAGCCATTGGACAGGCTTATACTTCAGGGACATCTTTCTAATATCTTTTCTTTCATTTTGATTTACACAGTCTGGCATTCAAGTTTGTCACATGTAAATCTAATGCAAAAAGCTTAGTTGTTGATTGGCAGCAGGCATTTTACTGGACTTAAGAAATCTTTCCATAATAGTAAGTACGAGACAATTGTAAATCTATGAACAGAAATGAACCAAGGTTCAGTTTTTGACGTCCAACCACTGGTCGTTAAGTTAAGTTTTTTGTTTGAAGTCATTTATAAATAAATAATAAATACCTTCAACTGCACAAAAATCAAAAATCACTTCGTCAAACCTCAAAAAAAAAAAACACCTCAAAAAGTATAATTCCCTAAAAAGAAAAAGAATAAACAGATTAAATAATAAGTCAAACAATATAAAACACATCCATATACCAATCCCCTTCAATCAGAAGGATGAACTTGGAACAACCTCTACGGACAGAATAGGAAGAATAGTAGGTAATAGTGAACTAAAAATAGAAAGAAACAGGATAGAAGTAGATTTATGGAATGTCATTCCTAGCCCATCCTTTTCATTCACTTATCAAATACATCTCTCATTCCACAATTATACAGTAAGGGAAAAAATATATCAAAAATATATGGACCTGGTCCATGGATCATTCTTCATATGTTTGGAAATTTCAAAATTTCCCTGACTTTTTAGATTTCCCTGACTTTCAGCAAATTTTAAAACGCGTTTCCCTGACTTTCCCCTCACCATTTTTTTTCCTGACTTTCCTGACTTTATAGAAAGTGTGATGAACTATTATATATATATATATATATATATATATATATATATATATATATATATATATATAATATATATCTAGTTTAAAGTACATTTAGTTATTAAAATAATGAAACTCATTAAATGATTCAGTTAAAAGCTTAGTTGCAAATTCAAATTTGTATCTTCAAATCACTCAATAGTTCATTTTTTTTTTTTTAGATTCCTCTATTTTAATGATCTAGTATCGTAAAAACCCTCTTAAGATATTAATCAACGGTTTCCCTGATACAATTTTTTTGTTAGTAGTTTCCACTCAAACCTATTCCCTACAGTACAGTGTTTAAATTCAGAAGGCAAAGTTAATCTCCTACATTAAACAATTTCTATGCTACCCTTATTGTTCCTTCCAGTTATACCTATCTATGTTCATTGCTTCTTACAGAATATCCTTTAAAGCGAATCTCAATATTCTACTAAATTTAGTCAAAAAGAAAAAAATCGCTTATTGGCTCCTTCCCAAATCCCTTATGAAAAAATATATAAGCATCCTTTTCCTCAGTAAAAGGAACATCTCGTTTACTCTATCTCAATTACTGTTGGATTGCTTCAGAAGGAAGGTATACCCATCTAATAAAACTATCCCATACTTAAATTACCCCATTAACTATTTCTATACCATCTACCTACTAAACCAATGTAATGATTAAAAAATGTAACGTTGAGTAAAAACGAGGGGCTAAAAATATTTACAATATATTGGTTTCAGTATATTTTTAATCTTATTCCTCATTTTTACTATTTTAATTACATGGGTTTAGTTTGTAGAATTTTCTTGCTTACTAAATTTAAAATTTTATATATATATATATATATATATATATACTCTATATACTCTCTTATATATATATATATATATATATATAATAAATATATATATAAACTTTATTGGGACTTGAGAAATCAACATATAACATTTTTTAATGCCTGTAATAAAATATTGCTGGTAAAAAAAATCTAAAATTTGTTGAGAAACTAATATATGTAATAACCAACAACGCTATCCTTCAATAGTTGCCAACTAGTCCTTTTTTTCAAATGAAGATAGAGAGAGAGAGAAGAAAAGAGAAAAGGAAGAAAGAGAGAGAAGAGAGAGAGAGAGAGAAAGAGAAAAAGAGAGAAAAAGAGAAAAAAAAAGAGAAAAAAAGAAAGAAAGAAAAGAAAAAGAGAAAAAGAGAAAAAAAGAGAAAAAGAGAAAGAGAGAAAGAGAAGAAAGAGAGAAAGAGAGAAAGAGAAAGAGAGAAAGAGAGAGAAAGAGAAGAGAAGAGAGAAGAGAGAAAGGAGAAAGAGGAAGAAGAGAGGAGAGGAGGAGAGAGAAAGAGAAAGGAGAAAGGAGAGAAAGGAGAGAGGAGAGAGAGGAGAGGGAAGAGAGGAAGGGGGAGGAGGGAAGGGAGAGAGGAGAGAGGCTAGACTAGCAAAATTTTACCTTTAAAATATTTTCATTAAACTCCAACTAAATAAATCAATTAAATTACTTTTTTAAAAAGTATTAATTTAAAAACGTACCAAAACAAAGGAAGATGTTGACAAGTCCCCAGCCCTAACACTGTCCATTGTTCCTGGTTCCAAATCAACAAGAACTGCTCTGGGTACATATTTTCCTTGATTTCCTTCATTGTAATAAACATTAATTCTCTCCAACTGTAAATCCATCAGATCCTTCTCCACTCCAGCTGTGTATTCACCAGTTGGCTGGATGCCATGTTCGTCACTGATTATTTCCCAGAACTGAAAATAAAATAATATATATATATATATATATATATCAATATATATATATATATATATATAATAACCAACAACTTAACATATATATATATATATATATACTCCTACGGATACTAACTCTCCATATATACTCTATATATATAAAATAAAATTGTGGCTGTGGATTAAAATTTTTTGCACTCAGATTTTCTGAAACATTTACAGTTTACTACAGAGTGAATTACACTAATCTCAATCTCTAAACCACCAAAAACAGCCCATACACAGCAGAGTCTATAATAACATACAAAAATCACCTTACGGAGTCTACAGCAAGGTCCACCAAGGTCTGGCTACAAGGAAAGAATATGCCAAATTCATTGAGCCGAGGCTGGGCTTGCTCTCAAACCTAGATAACCTTCGCACTAGGTTAGGTTAGGTATGATTAGGTCTGTGTATACATTTAAATATATATATATATATATATATATATATATATATATATAAAATAACTATATATATCTAAAGATATATATATATATATATATATATATATATATATATATGCACAAGTCTAAATTAGGCGTTTTTCAAATCAACTGAAAATGCCCTAGAAGCTTTTAGGTTAGGTTAGGCTACCCTTTATAATCTACATTTCATCCCTTAAATTATTAATTTTTTTATCATTTCCAGATCATAAATTTACATCTCTTCATTTAGACTTGTACATTATATATATATATAACAACCTTATATATATATATATATATATATATATATATATATATATATATATATATATATATATATATATATATATATATAACTGCTTTATGCTGCTTATATATAAATAGGATATAAATATTTATATAAATATATATATATATATATATATATATATATATATATATATATATATATATATATATATATATAATCATCCACCTTTCCCAAGACTGGGGGTAAGGTGCGCAACATGTACAGAAAACAAAAGTAGAATATGCACCTTCAGGCCTCTGCCAAACTCATTTCTCTCCTCAAGGTATTCCTTTACCGACTCAAATCACTTTTTCTCGTCTCTCAGCCAGTCAATTCCCAACACTTACCACTATACATCCACTTAACCAACTGACTCCATTTCATCCTTTCTACATGATTAAACCATCTGGACGTACTTTTGTTTATTCTTGTATACCTTTCTTCACAACACTAATATGTTCATTCCTCATTTTATCAATTCTTTTCACACCTAACACAGCAACACACCCCTAAGATTGTCCATCTGAACACCTTGTACTTTAGATCTAAACCTCCTATCCCAGACCATAGTCTCACTACTATACATTAATACAGGTAACCACATACTTTCATGTAAGACTAGCGCACTCAAGACTTAGTCCCATTACATCCACCAAGGATTTATATATATATATATATATATATATATATATATATATATATATATATATATAGCTATATATAACCCATATATATATATATATATATATATATAATCTATGTTTATTTCAATTATAATTATTTTATCAATTCTTTTCACTCCCATAACACTCACCCCTAAGATTGTCCATCTGAACACCTTGTACTTTAGATCCAAACCTCTTATTCCAGACCATAGTCTCACTACTATACATTAATACAGGTAACCACATACTTTCATGTAAGACCCTAGCACACTAGACTTAGTCCCATTACATCCACCAATGATATAATAACACCAGCCACCCTCCTTGCATTCACAACTTTCCTACTACACTGCATCATCCATTCCCTTTTAATCCAACATATATCCTAAATATTTAAACTCGGACACTTGTTCCAGCTGCTCACCAGCTAACAGCTTCACAATGAGGACAGTCTTCACGCTTATCTATGTCTTTTGTCAATGACTCATTCATTCAAATAAACAAGATTCACAACTGCAAATAGCTCCTCTTTCTAGAGTCAGAAAAGAAGTTTGTTTCATTTGTGTACTAGACATTCTAGTCTAGCACAAAAGCTCTGGCTTGTAGGTATCAGGACTTTTTCCATCAGAAACATAACCTGCTCATATACCCAAATACGCTAAAGCAATTTTTCAATTCTCTCAAATCATTACTATAAAATCAAGAAATGTATGGGGAATTAATAATTATTTTAGTAATCCACAAGATAATGCAATTACACTGAATCACTACTAATCTTAAACATAAGGACATGTTGAGATCAAATTGCATCCAAACATATACACACTGTAGCCTCTTATGCCGATGACTCAACTCTCCATTCTTCCACTCATTTTAATTGTGATCCCTCGTTTGTATCTAGAGTTGCCTCTCGTCTACAGCTTTTCGATTCAATTCTTGCCGATTTGGTCGGAATTTCTCAGTGGGGTAACCGTAATCTTGTGAAGTTCAACTCTGAAAACTACTTCATATCTCCCTCTCTAAGATACCTCCCAACTTTCCCTATCCGCTTTTGATTCTAATGTCTTACCCGTAAACAACAAACATTCTAGGACTAAACATAAATATGGATAAAATTGTCTTGGGAACCTCATATTTTGCTAAAATGGCCTCAAAAAGCTGGGAATTCTGTTCAGTTGGTGAATTTCTTTCTTCTGCTCAGATACTCCCAGTTATATAAAGGTCTTATTCGCCCCTGCATGGAGTACTGTTCCCACATTTGGGGTGGATCCGGTTATAATCTCCTCCTTTTGGATAGAGTTGAAGCTAAGGCTAAGAGGCTTATAAACTGTCCCATACTCTGACTCCCTTGACCCTCTTTGTGACGTGACGTTGGTGCCTATCTCTTTTCTATAGGTATTTAACGGCAGGTGCTCGCGAGAATTGACCTCTCACCTTTCCTCCACCACTGCGTCGCCCTCTCGTAACAAAAGGAGGTGCCTTAGTTCTCTCATGAAAATTGTGAATATTGGAGACTCAAGGATCACTCGTTATGGTACCTCCTTTCCACATGTTTTGTGGAACTCCTTTCCTTCTTTTATTTTCCCTGCAATGTTTAATCTTTCTCTATTTAAGTCCCGCGTGCGCCCACGCTGAGAGAATTGCGTTAGGCAGGGGTCAGGGTGGGTTTACTCATTTATTTTATTTTAAATTTTCTTTGTAATTTTTTATTTATTTATTTATTTATTTATTTTATTTATTTGTTTTTGCCCTTCCTTTTGAAAGGGCATTGCCCGTGAGTGATGGTAATTTATGTATATAAAAAAAATCAAGACAGACCGATTGCATTAAACCATGCACACTACAGGAAATAATGACAATTCATGCAAAATTTGAGTTTGCATTGGCATGGGTTGGTGTTTGGGGAGATTAGAATTTTTTTAACATTTTCACCAAGTTACAATCTTTCACACACGCTCGCGCATATATATAATATATATATATATATAATATATATATATAATATATATATATATATATATATATATATATATATACAGCTATATATATACCTTTATAATAACTTAATATATATATATATATACTCATATATACATACATATATCCTATATATAACTCTCACTATATATATATAATATATATATATATATATATATATATATATATATATATATATATATATATATATATATATATATATATATATATATATATATATATATATATATATATATATATATAACTACTATATATATATATATACCTGCTGCTCTAACTTAACAATATATATATATATATATATATATGCCAGCTCAGAGTGTATGGAAATAATGTTGCAAGAGCTAATAAAGATGAAAATGTATTCTTAATGAACTTTTTGGTCAGGTCTTAAAGGTTAAAATTTTCAATTGTGACAAAATATTACAGAAATGGTTCAAAGGGTATTAAATAGAATTATGTCACTGGGAAGAAATTGTACCAAGACAAAAGTCCTTTGAATTAGTGCTACATGTGGGAACCCAAAATATTAAAAGTAAATTTGATTTATATATATATATATATATATATATATATATATATATATATATATATAATAACATCTTTCTCTTAACATATATACTCTATATATATACCATATATATATATATATATATATATATATATATATATATATATATACATATATATATAGCTTTTCGGGGGGGGCCAGAGAAAAATCGTTTCTTAAATTTATATATATATATATATATATATATATATATCTATATATATCTATATATATCTATATCTATATCTATATCTATCTATATATATATATATATAATAACCTTAACCTTAATATATATATATATATGGAGCGCTCCTAGCTCAGTGGTAGAGTCCAGGAGCGAAAATCAAGAATTAATGTATCGTTATTTTAATAATTTTAAGAAATTTAAATACATTAAATTTTTTGGGTAACCTAACCCTAACCTAACTTGAAAACTTAAGCCTAACCTATCTAGCAAACAGCACAAATTAACCCTAACCTAATATATACAACGGGGTCAACCACTTATAAATGTCCATATAGATATATATATATATATATATATATATATATATATATATATATATATATATATATATATATATATATATATGCTAACTGATTTAGTTAGACACTAAACTATATATAACCATACACAGAAATTGGATGGACCAAATATTAAATTTCTGAAAAAATGGAAAAAGATAAATAATATAAATTACTAAAATCACCATACCCTAAATTGTTAAATTTAATCGCCGGGCATGAGGTGAGCAAAGTCAAAGTCCGAGAAAATATCTTCAGTTTTTATTTCAATATTTCATTGTATGTATAGAGGAGAACCAAAATCAATTAAGTCTTTTATCTTCAATAATATTTCTCAAGTAGGCTTTCAAAAGTCTAATGTTAAAAGCTTCTTTCTACTGTATCAGTAGACATGGGTAAAATTGCCAGTATTTTGCAACACTGATGTAAATATTTGGAAATTGTGACTACGAACAAAAAACTAGTCCATCCTATTGCGGTTTTTGGTTGACCTGTGCTGTGATGCCATTTCAACTTCCATAAATCCCATTCTGCTTTTACAAAATCTTTTAATTGTGCTTTCGAGATCTTCCTTGTGAAATGTTACACAATATTTTATCTTCTCATATGGTACATTACACCTGCACGGTATGACAAATTGCAAGGAAGATATAATTTCTTTGATTTAAAAACCTTTCTCCTAATGCTGATATTAAATCATCCAAAAATCTTATAAAAATGAATGTGCGATATTAATTAAGTCTGTGGGTTGGAAGAAGGAATGTTGGGTATATGTTGCATTTTCTTTGATGGTTTCAAGTTTAGTTTTAACTAAAAGACACGAGATTTGTTCCTGACTGCAACGAATTATATAAAATTAATTTAATCTCTGCACTTTATATTATTAACGGATATGATGCTTAAAATTTTTTAGTCTAATAAATTTCGGGGGGGCCCCCCCACTAAATATGAATATATATATATATATATATATATATATATATATATATATATATATATATATATATATATATATATATATATATATATATAAAAAATGTTGGAAGAAAATTGGCATTATTGTAATGGTCATTTTTTGCTACTAAAAAAATATGGAAAAGTTTAAGTATAACAAAATATATTTATTATTACCATTTAATGTGTAGCATAAAAATTACATAGAGAGGGGAAAGAAACTGCAGGAGCAGGTGTTCTATTTACCATGCATTTACAAGAAGTGAGTATTGTTTGGCTTAAAATAACTAACTTTTCACACACACACACACACTGAAATCTCAACACAATGAAAATTACTTAAAATTTAGTTTTCAATTTTTTACTTTTCCAAATTTTAAAAAGTTATTAATATTTTAAAGAGAAAATTCTGTAAGCTGCAGAACATTTTCCCTGAATCCAGCATTTTAATATTGCAAAACTCCTATTTACTGTACAGTAAATTTTTTTTTATTATACCAAAAAAAATCTTGGCTCTAACCTTGCTTAACTGACACCAGGTACAGTACAAATTAAATAACTGATTGATATATATATATATATATATATATATATATATATATATATATATATATATATATATATATATATATATATATATATTATATATATATGGATATATATATATATATATATTAATCTTATTTGATATGGATCCATTTTTTTTTTTTTCAATTATTGATACAATAAATTTCAGTTGATAAACAGGATCAGAAAAGTAAAAGGTATTTAATAAAATACTTTTAATCATAGTTTGGCAGAGATATTTTCTTTAATGCGAATCTTATTTTTTAAAACCCTAAAACAAGAGAATAAGTTACAGCAAAGTAGATCCATATAGGTTGGGTATAGGCTCAGTGCTTCATCAATCCATATAGTAGAGGTTAGGTTTTGGCTTAGGGAATAGTTCAAGGATTATGATAAGTTTTGTCCTAAGTATACACAATCAATATGAAAAAAAATTAAGTACATTTTCCCTTTACCTTAAATTGTTTCACATTTTAACACTAACATTTTCTCATGCAAAATGTACATTGTACTTATTATATATATATGTATAACATATATATATATATATATATATCTCTCATAAAAATATATATGTATATTTATATATATATATATATATATATATATATATATATATATACTAGATATATTACCAAAAAAGCACTATAACAATTAAGGTTTGGAAAAATTAAAAGAAATTTCAAATAGCACAAGCTTGTTTTTGAAGTGACATTCTTAAATCACAAAATCCCCAAATTTCCTATTTTAACATTTTAATTTTTCCCTACCAATTTTTTGTTGTTAAGTTGTTTAGCTTAAAAACTTAAATAAGGTTTTATTGTCATTTTTTTAATACTTATTATATTCTCATTGCATAGTGAAGAGGGGTGTCACCCCATATTTTTATAAAAACCACAGGATATACTCTAAATAATGAAAACTAAAATAGTCTATTTTGGAAAAAGTTAAGCCTCTCAAAGTTGTTAAAACTCCCATTGACTTCATTTTTGATCCATCAAGGTTAGGTCTCATTTCAGGCCCTCTAGTTCAGGTTAGTTTAAGTTTTGTTAGGTATACAGAGAAAATCTATGTAAAATAAACAAATCTTAAAACCTGAACTAAGATGGTCCTAAAACGAGCACGAGGCCCACTAATTTTTTATGGAAGCCTATGGAAAAATTTAAAACTTGAAAGTCAACTTTTTTTCCTAGACTTTAATCATTTTAATTTTTTAGAGTATATCCTGCAAATTTTTTTAAAAAAATTTCATGAAATTCTATGGGTTTCAACAACTTTGAAAGGCTGTAACTTTTTACTAAAGTGAGGATTTTCGTTTTCATTATTCTTCATTACTTTTTATTCAGAGTATATCCTGTGATTTTTAAAAAAATCGTGGGTGATCCCTCTGCACTACTATTACAATTTGTTTTTTTGACGAAAGAGGAGAGAGAGAGAGAGAGAGAGAGAAAGAGAGAGAGAGAAAGGAGAGGAGGGGAAGGAGAGGAGAGAGAGAGAGAGAGAGGAAAAGGAGAAAGAGAGAGAAAGAGAGGTGAGAGAGAGAAAGAGAGAGAGTGAGAGAGAGAGAGAAGAGAGAGAGAGAGAGAGAGAGAAAAGAAAGAGAAAGAGAGAGAAAGAGTGAAATTTAAAATATATAATATATATATATATATATATATATATATATATATATATATATATATATATATATATATATACTCTCTAATATATATATAGTAACATATATAACTAGGTTAGAGTTCTCAACAAGAAAGTAGACATAGTATTTGAATACTAGAATTATTAATAATGATTTAGTAGTGGCTAATTTTATCTTGCTAATTATATATATATATATATATATATATATATATATATATATATATATATATATATATATATATATATATATATATACTTAGAATTTCTAGCTTTTAAGTTTAACTAATATTTGATATAAATTTATTAACACTTTCCTCAATGATTTTAATTTTACCCTTGATTTTTCAGTTTTTAATCTGACAAAATATCACTCCAAACAAACTTGAACCCAGGCATCTTTAACTTTATATACAAATGTTAAGTTATTTACAAACCAATAAACCCTGTTAAACATTCAGCAATTCCACCCCTCAAAACTGGGGTGGCAAAAAAAAAATTGGGGGTTTGGGGCCAAGGGTGAAATTTTCAAAATCAGGGTGCTGGTACTGTATATATATATATATATATATATATATATATATATATATATATATATATATATATATATATATATATATATATATATATATATATATATATATATATATATATATATAATGCGCGTTTAAAATTTGACATCCGCCAATGCGTACGTTTCTTAATTTTTGGGTTTCAAAATATATATATTATATATATATATATATATATATTTTAACATATATATATACCTTATATATATATATATATATATAACCATATATATATATATATATATAAGAAAATTCGATTTAGGCCTGCACGACCATGACAATCGAAAAACTAGTTTAGGTCCCTACATGTCTTGTATTATCTATGTCAAATGAAAATATATTTTTTTAAATTTTTACAATACTAGGCATTGCAGCGAGCTGCAATTCTGTCTACCAATCTCATGGACTAGCCTACTAGAATTTAGAAACTGTCAAGTGATCATAAACTTACAAATCTTAAATTTCAGTTACTTTAATCTAGTAAAAAAATTTATAAAATTTACAACAGACAAATTTACAAACTAAGAATGAAAAGTTAATAGCCAAGACCGGCTCCAGTGTAGCAAAACTCAAATTACCTAAGCGTCAAGGCGTGGTTTGTAACGGAAATTACAAATGTCAACTTAAATCTAATTTAAATTCTGCATGATTTACAATAACAAAAATATTACACAATACCTTGGTTCCGATTTGGTTGCCGCATTGGCCGGTCTGAATATGCACGATTTCTCTCATTTTTATATAAATATATTTATTAACAAAGCTTTTCACTCAATATGCTTCAACTATCTGATCGTGAATGCGAAGGAAACTCAACAAATAACTGTCGCAAGAAACCAGATGGCGGTCTGCGCATGCGTAGTTCCGAAGGCGTTTGACCCACCTTGAAAGTCAAATTAAACTTCATTAATAATTACTAAAACATTTTAAAATATTAGTACTGTATTAACCTCATCTAAAATTATTTAACCCACCAAAGCCCCAGCAGTATTATTTAGGAAAAAGGAGACGAGAACCTCAACTCTGCCGCGAACCTAACGTTATGTGGTTTACCACATCTGTACTCGCATGTAAATTTTTAGACTCATCTAGATGCACCCTAACAATAGCACAACTATATTATATCACTTAGAAAACGACTTGCCCATCGCTTCTTGACTTTAGTAATATGCCTCAAATCTTGGGGTGGTGGATGCGCAGTCTTTTACTTCTCAAATAAGCTAATGATAAGTTGGATTATGGCTTGCGATAGAGTATGTCGGCCTTCCAATTCAACAATCTTTACTACAAGCAGAACGAAGTGATTCGTAATCTCCATTGGAGCTTTCTGATTGTCCCCCAGGGTCGCTGAATTTGCTCCGTGTGATCACTATTCTCTCTTCTCGAAGGACATTTCATGTGCAAAAGTTATTTCGCTTTCAAACGACCAAATAACAAACTCTAACTGATTTGCGAGAATAACACTCAATATCTCTTGTATGCTCATATTGCAACGCAGGTTTATAGATCCTTAACTTCCCCATCTTTGAAGGTGCTAACGAGGTTCTGTTAATAAAGTATACACCTTGCTATTCCATGGTAACACCATTTGCCTGATCCTGGACCTCTCTCTCTCATGTAGCCACCTGCTTGTTTAAAGTATATTCCCGTCTCATCGAGTTTACTTGATTTAGTCTAGTGTTTGCTGACGGCGTCTGCTGTATTTCCTGAAACTCTAAATACCTACCTCTGATTCAATTTTTACGCAGAATTAATGCTATATACATGATTTTTCGAATTTAGATTCTTACCAAGACCATCTTAATTCATTATTCAGTTCACTCAGCTCCACGGCGCTAAGCATATCTCAATAAAATGGTTCCGCTGTACCATTTTTTTTAGGCTTTTACCTTTTGTGAACAAACAAATATAACTTGAAGATGCTCTGAGAAAATGTAATGCAGACCGGTTTTATATATGAGGTTCATGACGTAAT
>JABUQX010084527.1:0-7500 GCA_015478945.1 Trachelipus rathkii
TTTTTCGACGGAATTTATCTTCTTCTGTAATAGATTCAATTTTGTACTCTCTGTAGCTTGCATATATAAAGATGTCGATAGGTATAATCCTTCCCCTTTTATCTACGGGTCTATGTTTGGTTGGTGTGCAAAGTTACATATTTAGAAGGTATAATTCAGATGCATGTAACTACATGTATATATGGATTATATATAAGGGTATGTAGTCGTTATATTTTTTTCTATCATTTTAATCATTACTATTACAGTTGTAATGATAGAGTTTATAAGAAAGTACTGTTTCTCCTTGTAATATATGGATGATGAAAGGTGTTGTTTCTGTTATGGGTTAAAAATGCAGAGGGGTGTATGGTCTTGTGTGGATTTTTTTTGCCAATGTTATGTGACGAAGTGCATAGGCCTCTACTTCAGGTATGAGGTGGGGAATATATAACGTTAAAAGCTTATGAACAGGTTTGCATACTATCATATTGATTATTGCGGTTCAGGGTTTTAAGCAAAGTTTGTCGTTTAGTTTTTTAAAATATAGACTTATTTGTCCGATGTTCAGATTTGATGATTTGTTGGATGATGTTATAGCTGTAAATATAGTACGTAAATATGTTCAGGTCAGGTGAGGGAAAAGAATGACTTGTCATAAAGAAAAACCCTAAGCGGAAAAAAAACTCTAAAGAAAAAATGTATTTGCTTTATTTGCTTATTTAATTACTAACTGTTAACTTTTACATGAGCTGCGTATTACTGTATAAATGACTAATTTTTCATGAAATTTGTTCATTTTACGAGCAGAGCTCACACATACAAGATGCATTTCGCTTCATCCTTCTAGTCCTGATTGTTGTAGGAGTGAATTGGATCTCTTCCTAAACCCTACCCAGATTAGCGTGAACGAATCCAACTTTATCAGTATTAATCCATTCAATTAACAATACAGATGTTCCTCTAGAGTTTAATATTCCAGGTACTTCTGATAATACCTAGACCATCTAATGTTGTTTTTATATGTAAAAAACGAAATTGACAAAACCTGATGGTACAGATCTTCCTTCGGGTGACGACCATATAGTATATACATATAAAGAATCAAATTTCCTGTATAAATGTTTCACTCAGGTTGAAATCTATCTTAACGGAACTTCACTAGGTGCGTCACGGCTATTATCCTTATAGAAGCTTATAAGAGCATTTGTTAAATTATCAGCGACGCTAAACAATCTCATCTCCAATCATGTTGGTTTTTATAGTTTCAAAGATGAGGCTGCACTATAGATAAAGCAGCTAAAGTCAATAAATAATACTTATGAATTTTACGGTCGATTAAATGGTGATATCTTCTCTCAAGAAAGACTCATTCTACCATCTGTAGATACTAGAATCATTTTACCCGATCAAATCCTAAATTTGCTCTTAAAATAAAAAGTAAGCCTACTGCTACAACTGTATGCCCAGAACCTGTTTTCAAACTGTTAGAGCTTATCTCTATGGTAGAAAAGTAAAATTATCACACAGCGTATTTGGAAATTGAAAAGTCGCTTTTTGAATACTACAGCTAAATATCCTATTAAGAGAGTTGAAACCAAGATATTAAATTTCACTCAAGGATTATGGAGTATCAATATCCCTAACATGTTAACGGGAATCAGCCACAGAAAGTAATAATAGGGATTGTGGAACATGAATACTCAGGGAATTATAAAAAGTAACCCTATAAATTCACACCTTTCGGACTTAGGGGTATTAGTTTACATGTGAATGCAACCTCACGGACGTGATTATGGAAATGTTTACAACGGGACTTATCTCTCTGTATACTCGTCCTTTTAAGACTTATAGCCAATACTTTATATGTAAATGATAGTGGGACAGGCCTTAATCTTGAAGAATACGCAAAGAATAGCATTATCGCCTATGATTTAGTGCAGACCTTTCAGCCTTGTAACGCCTAATTCATTTAAACATTTCGAGAAAGGGTACATTATGACTAAGTCTCTCTTTGGGATCGAGTCTACAATCACCCACCACTGTAGGTGGTCTTCCTGAACATCCATCCGCTCATTGAAATTGACAGAGTATGCAACGTGCTTTTGAATTATTAAATATGAATGAAGAGGAAAATAAATTCGGTGTTTAAAAATGAACCTACCTCGCTTTTTAGGAGTGTTCGCTATTAATGAAGTAGACAATGTAAAGCTGAGAAGGATACCTGCTTCGTATTAAATACTCACCTCGTCACATCACCATCACTGGTCATTGATTTCGTTTATGAGCAAAAAACGATACAGTTTCACATAATTGATTCTTTGAACTTAAAAATTTATATTGAATAATCATTATATCATCTTATTTTTAAAATATAATAATGTACAGTTAATGTAAAAACTATGTCTTACCCGTTCAACCTTTATATTCTTATTTATGTGAGTCTATTGTATTTATTTTCATTATATGCTTTTTAAATAATCGTATGTTTTAATAAACTTGTAAAATTATTTGATGCTAAAATTTGTATGTCAATGATTTATAGTTTCTAATTATGTAATAAATGAAAAAATGCGATTTAACTACCCTTAAAACTCGTAATATAGTATATATTATATATATATATAAATATATATATAATATTTTATATATATATATAATATATATATATAATATTAATATATATATATATATAATGTATATATATATATAACATTTTATTTTAATAAAATTTCGTACATTTTAGTAAAATAAAAATGATTTATATAAAGACACACGTACTAACAATCTTCTTACCATTACAATTTTTAAAATTTATACATAAAAAGTAATTAAAACAAAATATAAAAAGAAAACAATGTTTAATAAATATATGAATGTAAAAGCAGTAAAGCGTAAAGCAGTAAAACTAATCCCTGCTAATCCCCTTGTTGCTAAGCAACAGCTCTATTGATTTACTGTTTTACTGCTTTAAGGTCTGTAAAGTATATGTTTTTAATAAAATTTCGTACAATTTTAGTAAAATAAAATGTTTATAATAAAGACACTCTGTGTTTTTTCTTCTTACATTACAATTTTTAAAAATTTATAATAAAAAAAGTATTAAAATAAAAATATAAAGGAAACATAATGTTAATAAATATATTATGTAAAGCAGTAAAGCAGTAAAGCAGGCAAAACAAAGCCTTACTATTCCCTCTGTTGCTAGCAATTGAGCTACTTGATTTACTGTTTTATCTGCTTTTAAAGGTCCAGTAAAAGTATATGTTTTTTAAATAAAAAATGTTTAAGTATGAAGTAAAATGAATGACTCATAGTATGTTTGAAAAGAATTCTTTGATAGTTTACATTGATATCAATATTTATCGTTCGCGCTGTAATATTGCGCCTGCGGGCGCATGCGGCGGTTACGCGGAAATATTGCGTCTGCGGGCGCATGCGGCGGCGGTTACGTGGAAATATTGCGCCTGCGGGCGCACGCGGCGGTTTCGCGGCGGGGGTCACCTGCGGACGCGGACTCGGAAACGTTTGCGTTCACTGCCCAAATGTGTAGCTCTTTAGATATATATTCTGTCGGGCTAGAAGTGCTAGAAAAAGGCTAACTCATAGTAGGAAGTAGTCTAGCAACTTATAATATACACCAATCGAATCATCATACCTTATAACATAGGGGTAGGCACCAATATTAGGGCTGTTCTATGATCAGGGTAGGCTAAAAAGAGCTAACTCATACTAGGAAACATCCTAGCAACTTATAATATACACCAATCGATTCCTCATACCTTATAACCTAAGGGTAGACACCCATATTAGGGTTATTCTAGGCTCAGGGGAGGCTAGAAAAGGCTTGAAAAAAGTGGCACTAAGTTGGCACTATGTGGCACTTGTTTGGCACTCACTTGGCACTAAGTGGCACTCATTGGCACTCATAGAATACTCATAGAACACTAATAGAACACTCCTAGACACTCCTTACGGTGATTGGCAACCATAAAGTTTGAACAAGTCAAAGTTTGGAATCCGTCAAAGATGAACGTCAAAAGTTGAATCATCAATATAGGTACCAACAAAGATGAACCATCAAAGCTGAACCATGAATAATGCTGAGCCATCAAAGTTGAGCCATCAAAGTTGAGCCATCAAAGCTGAGCCATTAAAGCTGAGGCATCAAAGCTGAGGCATCAAGTTGAGGCACAAAGCTGACATCAAAGTTTGAGGCATCAAAGCTGAGGCATCAAAGCAGAGGCATTAAGATATCGAGTGTGTGAGTGTGTGTGTGTGTGTGTGTGTGTGTGTGTGTGAGTGTAAGTGTAAGTGTCTATGGGTGAGTGTAAGTGTCTAGGGGTGAGTGTAAGTGTCTATGGGTGGGTGTAAGTGTCTATGGGTGGGTGTATGTGTGTATAAGTGTCTGTATAAGTAGCCTAGCGTGGGGGGGGGGGGGGGGGGCGTGTGTGTATAGGTGGGGGGTGTTTGTGTGGGGGTGGGTGTAGGTGTGAATGGGGGATGGGAATAAAATGAATTCAAGTTAGGAACAGATACATACAGGACAGGTACATACACGCCCTCAGTTAGGAAAGTTTTTTATAAGGTATGCGCTCAGGTACTTGCATGAAGTTCGATTTAATCCCACTTAATCCCTCACGAACCTTAATGAAAGGTCAATTTCGGGCCTTGATACGGTATCAAGGCCCAAAATATCAAGGTCAAAACATCAAAAGGGGGCTAAGACCCCTAAAGGGGGTCAAAGGGGGCCAAAGGGGGCCAAAACTAAGGGGGGAGACACGTACGACGGTTGCTATGCAACCGTCTGGCGCACCCCTTCTTCGAAGGGGTGCCAAAAGGCGGGTATATATATATATACACATTACTTAGTGAAAAAAGCCCTTGTTACTACTCTACACCACCCCAGATTTTGATGAAATTTGGTGTGTAAGTTATCTTGTGCACTAAATTCATTTGTGTGTGTAAAAAATCCATAGAACTTGCAGTTCATGATTTATGGGGGTCCAAAATTTGGAAGACTTGCTACATCCCAGATTTTCAAAATCGTATAACTTTTTTAATTATTAAGATAACCTTAACAAAATATATATATCATTGAAATCAGCTAAGAGACACGGAATCAATGATAGTAAAATGATTTTAATATAATTAACCTAAAAAAAAATATTGAAAATAAATTTTTCCCCAACCCCCTTCCCATAGTTGACATTATTTTAAGGTTTTATTTAACTTTGATCTTTTATCTATCATATGGAGTCATAAAAAAGGGGCAAAATAAAGGAATATTTTTTGAAAATTAAACGAATAAGATGTATTGCCACTCTTTACTAAATTTTCCTTATATATGGAATTCTCTGATAATGCTGGTGGGACAAGCGCACATTCTATGTGTGCAAATACCGCCAAAATGTAAAATTATAAATCTCTGCAATTAGCATTAGAAATTTAGATTTTAAAGATTTTATAGGGAAAAGTGTTTGTGATATTCAAAATAGAGACTGCATGACGCATGCATGCAACTTGTATCCTAAAGAAGAAGGAGTCAAGAAATATTTAGAAAGAAATGACAACCTTAATTATATCCAAGAAATTAAATATGAGAGTGGGTGTCATTTGATAGGTGTAATTTGGTCGAGATGACTGATTCAACTGAAGATTTTATAAACTCTTTAAGTCAAAATCTATCCTTTATTATTTTTATAATAAACTCTTTATAAACTCTTTAAGTCAAAAACTATTCCTTTATTGTTCAAGTTGTCATACAGGGTTATCAATGGGAAAACTCTCGGTGTACTATCCATCCATTTGTAACGTAGTTAGTACTTCAAAAAATCTGTATCAGATTAAATACTTCACTCAAGTTATTGTTTTCTGTCACCATGCATACATAAAGCATAATACAATAATGGTGTATACATTATTTTCTAAGTTGGTTTCAGAGGTAAATAACCATCTGCTCAAACCTTGAAACAATCCATTACTACATCAATGGCTGTGCTGCACACTGTAAGAACAAGTTATATTTTTTTTTAAATATTTGCGAAAACAAAACCGATTTTGGAGTCAATTGCAAATGGCATTTTTTTTTAGTCACATCTTATGGCAAAAGCGTTTGTGGTGGAATTGGTGGAACTGCTAAGATGACAACAGTCAAAGCAAGCTTGCAAAGAACCTTTAGGCATCAAATTCTCTCTCCTGAAGACATGTGCAAATTAATTTTATTGCAAACACTTGGGTAAGAAAATTAATTTTTTTTCCATCACATCTGAGGAGTGCGAGAAAAATAACTGCCTCACAACCATACGTGAGGCGTAGGGTTGTGTTTTCACAGTTTTTTTCTCTACACCCACCTTCGGAGTAATAACTAACATGGAATGCAACTGACTTAATGGGATATGAAAAGCGAATCGTAACTCGAACAAAGTCAAATAATCATGAAGCTAATATTAACTCAACAGAGGGATATTGTTATATGTACTTATGATAAAAAAAAATGTTTTGGTTTAGTATCATATTATAATGAAATATTTGTTGA
The DNA here is from genome assembly GCA_015478945.1 of Trachelipus rathkii. NCBI lineage: Eukaryota > Metazoa > Arthropoda > Malacostraca > Isopoda > Trachelipodidae > Trachelipus > Trachelipus rathkii. The sequence continues at coordinate 6,518 of JABUQX010084527.1, forward strand.
TTATAAAATCGACTTTTTATACCAGAGTAATTCTAAATACTTTTATTTTCCACAAATTAGTGAGATACATGCCATGGTAAATGATGTTCTGGAAGTTAAATCTTAGGTGGTCAGACCACAATCAAATGCTAAAATATTTCCCGGAAACTTCTAGAACCCGACAAATCTCGTGTGACCTTCAAGGCTGAAAGTGTTGTTCTTTGGCAGATAGTCAGTTCCAAGATTAATATAAAATATAGTCAGTGCTATAATGGAGTGATAAAAAGGGTGTCTGGCGCACTATTTACACATTCCCTGCTGACGCCATTTTTTTAGCTACATACAAATTTACAAAAACAAGATCTTTCCTTCAAATCCTTCAGTCACCCTTGAAAAAGCTTCCTTAATTCTATTGTTTGAACAAGTTTTTAGCCTGTAAAGAAATTAGATAATTATTAAAACAGAAACAGCACTGGTGTTCCCACCCAGAATTTATGGAATCGATCCGATAATTTCGCTCCTTGTGGCATATTTCCTCTTCATTTGGATCAATTACTATTTATTCTCAGACTTTTTAAGCGCACTGCAACCACTTCCCCATCCTGTGGTCTATGAACTTTTTGGTGAAGAAAATATAGTCTGTACTTGTTTCATAGGTTCATTTCTTCCAAGTGATGGATTGTTAAGTTTACCCGAAACCTTTCTTACGTTGGGATACAGCACAATAGCGCTGTAAATGTTACAAAAATGATATAAATATGCAACCTTTTCCTTGTTGTCCCATTTACCCTTTATCACAGAACCCTTAGGAATTTTTGTTCGTTTTTAAATAATAATAATTCGAGTGACAGACAGACTTTCTGCTTAAATTAATGTAAATCAACCTTAGAAGACTAATATCAATCGGCAATGTAAAGAATGGAATGTAAACGATATCCGTGATTGAAGACTCTCATCAGCCCAATGGAGCGTTGACTAGTTATGAAAATTCAATGGCACCCCAG
>JABUQX010084527.1:12500-25000 GCA_015478945.1 Trachelipus rathkii
ACTGCCACATGAATATAGGGAATATGTTCCCCTTGCTTAGCTGAGATATCTGCTTTGAATTCGATTTTTTGTTGAAAGGATAACGGATAATATCACAAGAATAACTTGCTAGCTATCTGATTCAGATGCTAGATTGAAAGGTTTTTATATAATCTAGGCCACTGGCAATCATTGGAAATGTAGATAGCTACTGATGCTAAAATATATTTTCGGAAAACTTCCTTAAACAATAAAAAGAGCTTGAAGAGTTTACAGATTTATAAGCCTTAAGGTGGTGTTTAAGAGTGTTAGGAAAAATACGACCAATCTTGTGATTTTGTTTAGAAAATTATTTGTTGGTAGCGTTGGGATTTTTGTTGTACATTTTAAACAATTCTTCCTTTTCCATTTTTCCTGTGCACATACTTTGCCCCATCAAAGGATTACCATTTGTCAACTTGAAGAGGGAGTATTGCTAGATTTTTCTGTTAAGATGACATAAATGAAGAAATTAAAGATATACTCTAGGTCTAAAAGAACTCCCTCCCTTTGAAAACTAAGGTTTAACAAACGCAAGAATGTTATCGAACCTGGTATAATTGGAAGCTCATATAGGTCAAATGGGATAACGGTCACTCTCAAAGAGCCAAATAGAATATACAATATATATATATATATATATATATATATATATATATATTATATAATATATATATATATATATATTTATATATATATATATTATATATATATATATATATATATATATATAATATATATATATATAGAATATATATATATATATATATATATTATTTTAAATATTTTTTTGAGTGTGTGTACAGTACCCACCAAGGAACACAAAAGAAGCGGCCATGATAGGTTGGAAATTCAACTCTATGGGTGGGTCCTAACATAATTTTTTTAATCGATGTCATTAAAAAAAATATATTATACAGTTCCTGAAGGTGGGCAAATATTGAACAACAATGAAGTGGGGGGGACAATCAGACAAGACATGGGAGAAGCGCTTTTAGGTCTTATGGAATCATAGTATAGGAAAATTGTGAAGGAGGATAGAGTCCAGTTGAGGACAATCAATGAAGATACGCAGAACAGATTGCGTGAGTGAGATGCAGCAATAGGTCAAGCGCACGATATATATATATATATATATATATATATATATATATATAATAATATAATATATATATATATATAATATTAATATATATATATATATATATATTAATATAATATTTTATATATATATTATATATATATATATAATATAGGTATATATATATATATGCCTTACATGAGGGTATGTTATTACCTGTGTTAATGTACAGTTGTGAGACTATAGTCTGGAATAAGAGGTATAGATCTAAAGTACAATGTATTCAGATGGACAATCTTGTTGGCGTGTTAGATGTGAGAAGAAGTGATAAAATAATGAATGAACGTATTAGAGATGTGCGGTGTGAAGAAAGGGGCAAATTAGAGAATAAATGAAAATACGTTCAGATGATTTGGTCATGTGCTCGATTTAGATGATGTTCTACTTAACTATTGCTTCTGATGCATGTTTAGGACTTACCCCCCAGTCTGTGGGGAGCAGAGGGGGATGCTAGTGTATATATATATATATATATATATATATATATATATATATAATATATATATATATACTATATATTATATATATATATATATATATATATATATATATATATATAATATATAATATATATATATATATAGTATATATATATATATATATATTAATATATATATATTTATATATATTATAATATATATTATATATATATTATTATTATATTATATACTATATATATATATATATATATATATATTATATATATATATATATATATATATATTATATAATATATATATATATATATATATATATATATGTAATATATATAATTATAAATATATATATATATATATATATATATATATATGTTTGAAAGCGTAACATAGAGAGCTGAGTAACTGATAATCAGCAATAACTATACTCCTTTATAATATTTACAATTACTAAATGGTGAAAAGGTTTAGGCTAACATCAAATTTATAACTGATGAGATACTTTTTAGCTTACAAAGTAAATTCCAAAAGAATTTAATCTAGAACAATGCTAACTACGAATTTAGCCTAAAGCTTGGTCCTACTGAAAAGTAGTATAGATTTACCATGAATCTAGGAGCCTTACAGAAAGAGAAAAAGAAAAATACATGTCATTTTTGCAGAGAAATGTCAAAAATAATATATTTAATAAACAAACGGAAGAAACAGGAAAAGTGTTCAAAAAAGGATTCCTATTCAATCTCAAATACACCCAAAATCCTAAGCGTATTCCCCATGTTATCTTACGAATGAGCTTCATGTTAAAGCAACAATCACCTTACTCTAAAATATCAAGGAAATAAGGTTGAGAAATTCAATTACACGCTGCTGCTATAAAATTTTTAAAAACAAACGAAAAAAATTACATTTGTGATGAGTAAATGTCCCGAAAAGGTTTTATATATCCAATGTCATTAACCAATATGAATTCGTAAGACTTATAAGCTAACGAAAAGTATGCAAGATGTTGAAATATTCACAGAATTTATGTCTCAAAATGGTTGCTCTAATTATAAGTGGAAATGGTTCACACTCCAACGGAGTCAGACTTTCCGTAAGTCTAATTGTTAGAGAGCAATGTGTTATGATTGTGAAAAGGTATGTTCTGTTATTTGTTATCCAATATCAACATTCTAAGAGATTTAAATGTCATGGAAATGAAAGTCTTAAAAAAATTTAATTAAGCCTATGTTAATTACAATCTTTAAAAAAAAAAGAATGAAGATAGGGAAAGTTGGATAAATCTTAAACGTTCAATTTTTCTTGAACATGAAAAAAATAGTCAATTAAGTAATAAGAAATAAGGTGAACTCTAGTTTGGTAGTGATTTTCTTTTTAGTAGCTATATCCACCATTAAATTAATAAATGTAAAATGTAGATAAAAATAATCATTTTAAGAATCATGCAGTAAAGAAAATCCAAAGAAAAATGCTAAAACACTTTTTAGAAAGGCTTTACATTCATTACAACAAAACGCAATGGTATATCAGAGAATATTCTATCCAATAATAAATTTTTTAAAAAATATGCATAGATTAATTTTGAAAACAACTGAAGAACATCTCATTCAGCACCACAGATTAAATGCGACTAAAATCTATTAAGGTGTACCATCAAGGATAATAAATAAATAAATGTCTTAAAAGTAATACAATTATGCTCAAGAGTACAAATATAAGCGAAAAACTTAGACACAAAGAATTCATTTTCACACCTTTCATCATATATGAAAACACACTATAAGAAAACTTCAAAATATCCGAGATATTATTCTTACTAAAAGCAATCTAGTTTCGCAAACGGTAAATAATATATGAAAGCAGTTGTGAATTTCCCTAAAACCCTTCAAACTATCATATCTTTGTACAGCATAAGAAAAAATTTAATTACGAATAGAAAATACTTGACAGGATAAAAGTACCAATAGTTTGCAATTATTTAAATAAAACTACAATCATACATTACCTATCATCCCAATTTTAAGAGTTTTTACCAGAATTTGAGAAAAATATACTATGTTCAAAAGTATGAATACAAAAAAATCATTTTATATATATATATATAATATATTAATATATATATATCAATATCTAATATATACGATATATATATATATAAGTATATATATATATATAATATATATATAGAAATATATATATATATATAGAATAATAATATTAATTAAATCTATATATTATAAATATATATATATATATATATAAATATAAATAATAGATAATATATATATAATAATATTATTATATTATATATAGTATAATATATATATATAAATATTATAATATATAATATAATATTAAATATATATATATACATATATATATATAATATATATATATATAATATATAATAATATATATATATATATATATATATAATATAATATATATATATATATATATATATATATATATATTATATTATAATATATATATAGACTATATTATATAGGAAACTCTTCTGGGAGGAAGCGCGAAAGGTTAAGAATGAGAATAAGGGAATCTGCTTTAGAATAAATGAATTAGGGGGATGGTACTTTTGGTAAAACTGATGAAATGGATGATGAGGGGAGTGTGGAAAGAACAACTTCGAAAATCTGCACAATATTAAACAGTAATGAATAGGTGTTAGTGAATGTGTGCGGTTTTGATGGTGCAAGAAGGAATAGGTATTGGGGATGAGGTTTTGTAAGGAGGAGGTAATGGGTGGGTGAGAAAGTTTAAGAAATGGTAAATCTGCAGGTAGATGCAATATAGATGAAATTACTAGTGAATGATCAAGAGCGGAGGCGAGATGGTTATTGAATGGATTTGGAATGATCAAGAATGGAGGCGTTTATGGAGGTTATAGTTCCAAGGGATTGGAGGAAGAGCGGTAATAGAACCCTTGCTATAAGGGTAAGGGAGAAGAAAGGTGTTGTAAGAAAAATTATAGGGGAATAAGTTTTATTGAAGTGTTGTATAGCTTTGTTGAGTGTTGATGTGTTATTTGGTTACGAAAGAAGTGCGTCGGAGTGACTGAGGGACTGATTGGTGAAGAACAAGGTGCGTTAGGAGTGGTAGAGGATTGGTGGATCAAATTCTTTACATTGAAACAAATGATTGAGAAAATTGAGGGAGAAGAAGAATAAATTGTATTTAGGGTTTATGGATTTTTGCAACAGGCGTATGATAGAGTTAATAGGGGAAGCGTTATATGGCAGGTGTTAGTGATATTATGTTGTTGTGGTAGGGCTGTTCTGAATGGAATCAAAAAAGTATGTATGACGATAGGAAGCGTGTGTAAGAATTAAAAGGGTGTCAATGGTGATGGTTTATGATTAATAGCGGAGTAAGACAAGGTTGTGTTATGTTCTCCTTGGTTAGTTTCAAAATTTGACTGATGGGATGGGTATGAAGAATTTGAGTGGGGATGGCCCAGGAAAATGGTAAGTAGATATTGGTGGAGAATGAGTGAGTAGCGAGGTGCCTACCTATTATATGCGGATGATTTGGTTCTTGTGGCTGTGGCGAATCTGAAAGAGAGTTTGAGAGGATTGATAGAATGATTTTGGCAGGGTGTGAAAAGGAGGGGCTTGAAAGATAAACGTGGATGAATAAGAGTAAGGTTAATGGTTGTGAGTGAGGACACTCCTCAGTGTGAAGTTAGTGTTAGATGGTGAGCATCTAGAAAACAAGTGGTTCTGAGTTTAATACCTTTAAGGTTATATGTGGATGAGAACGGGAACGGGGACGATGCAGAGCAGTGTAGTAGGAAAAGTCTGCCTGAATGGCAGGAGGGGTGGGGCTGGTGCAATTTAAATCGTTATTGTGAAATTGCAAAGGGGACTAAGTTACTTGAGTGTGCTAGAGGTCTTACATAAGAGGGTATGTATGTTTACTCTGTGTTATGTAGTTATGGTAGGAGGACTATCGCGTCTGGCAAAAGAAGTATAGATTCTAAAGTTCAAGAGTAGTTCAGATGGACATATCTCTAGGGGGATGTTGCTAGGTTGTGAGAAGAAATGATAAAGAGAGGAATGAACGTATTTAGAGAGTTGTGGGTGTGAAGAAAGGGGTAATTAAGAGAATAAAATGAAAGTATGTTGAGATGTTTGGTCATGTGAAAGAAATTGAATGATAGTAGGTTTGGTTAACGCGGATGTATAGTTGGAGTGTGTTTGGGGAAACCGACCGGCTGGGAGACCGGGAAGAGAAATGGAATTGAGTCGGGAAACAAAGTCTTGAAGGAGAGTACGAAATGTGAGATTTGCATAGGCGAGAAGAAAGGGCATGATAGGAGAGGAATGGCGGCGGTTTTGTATGGAAGGGCATTTGTGGCCACCTGGGCCAGAGGGTGAACCTTACAATTGAACGACTTACCATAGTTAGGGGTACGTCGCGGGTCCCATGATTAATGCAATCTAGGGTGGATTTTTTCTGTCTGACGAGCTCTCACTAATTAATTGTACAGAGGGGGGCGGTAAGGCTGGGTTTCTTTTTCGACGTTTGTCATGTTCTCCTACTGCTTTTCTTTTTCCGGATGCTTGCTACAAGCCACCTTACCCCCACAATCTTGCGGGCAAAAGAGCAAGGTGAAGAAAGGAAAAAGAAAAAAAAGATATAATATAATATAATAATATATATATACATATATATATATATATATATATATATATATATATATATAATATATATATATTATATATTATATATTATTATATATATAATATATTACTATTATTTATATAATATATATATAGTATTATATATTTATATATATATATATATATATATATATATATATATTTGTTTTTTTACTTTTACTTTCTTACCCCTGACCACCCCATCATGGGCGAGGCCATAACGCGTCCAAATACCCCGCAACTGAAGAAACCAGCCTCCTCCAAAGAGATCTTCCAGGCTGAAATGTTCCCCCAGATTGCTCTGGGGTTGAGAGTTAGATTAGAAACAGGAAAAGCAGAAATGGGAGATGTGTTTATCCGTGCACTGGTTACAGTTTGAACAGATATTGCAAAGTTGGTTGGTATTGGAGATTGTAAATCTGCGTGTGTAAATTTATTAAGTTAGGTGGTGGCCGAATTTTACTATTGGTGAAGAGATGTTGGCTAGTTCTTGGTAAGAGTTGATTCTATGCTATTTCTGGTGGGATGTTTTGTTTTATATGTTTTTTGGTAGTTTGCGGCGTAGGTTTTTTTTTTTTTTTTTTTTTTTTTTTACAGTTGTCACAACCACTCATGGCAGAGCCCTATTCAGGAAGGGGGTGTTGCACGCTAAAATTTCATCCACTAGCGTAAATTACGCAGATGAGCACAGACGCAGGCTTTAAAGTTGAGGGAGATAAATTTCAGCAAGAAACACAGGAGATGGAAGAGAATTCCACAGAACAGATGTGGGCAGGAAAGAAGGAAGCACGCAAAGAAACTAGCCTTTGAGAGTTACCTACATCTAACACAAAACTCGTGGCGCAGACACACACCCCTTGTGCTACGGAGGCGTCGTAAAGGTGGTTGGGTATGCGAGTGGTAAGTTCCCTCGAACTTACCACTTCTGTTAGTGTAGTGTGGATTTGTTTGGTGTATGATGTGTTGTTTGGTGGAGGTGGAGTGTTATTCAGAATTTGTTTTTTGTAATATAGAGCTGATGAAGGAGGAGGTTGTTCGAGTCTGTGCTGGATGGGGTTGGAGAGAGAGTGTTGGGGTGTCCGAGTTTTTGGTAAAGAATTGTGGAAATACCGAATCGAAATTTTAAAGCAAGTGAACTGTTTCTCCGGATAAGGATTTTTTGTTTCTTCGTTGTTAAGTGTGTGTTTCTTGTTGCTGTAGTTTGATGTACATCCATGTTTATGATTCTAGGGCTTCTTTATGTTGTTTTTAGTAGTAGTGGGTACCAAAGTTGGAGAGGCGTAGTTCAGAGTCGGACGAATGTATTGTTTGTATATGGTGGTGAATGTCTGTTTGTTGTCTGTGAAGTCTGTGCCGGCGATGGATCTTAGTATATTCAGTTTCTTGTTTGCAGATGAAATTATGTTGTCTGTGTGATTTGTAAAGGTGAGATGAGCGTAAAGTGTTACTCAGAGCATTTTGGGAGTTCTGTTGAAGTGTATAGCGATGTTGTTTAAGTAGACTTAGGACAAGGTGGTGGGTGTGGCCAAAGTTGAAGATCCAGTTGGTGATCAACCAAGATTGTTGATTTGTTGGTGAGCCAGACATTGCTGTTTTCTGTTAAATCATGTTAGAAGATTTATTTGATGTATTGTTGCGTTAGGTTTTGTGGCAGGTGTTTAGGTTCTGGTTGTAGTGGCTATTTGGTAATGGTCGTTTGAGTAGGTTATGTTTGTGACTTTTGTGTAGGCTGATAATTGTGGATTAGTGGAGGTCGGCTTGTGAAATAGGTTGAATAGTGTGGGGGATAAACATAGGAGTGCGACATTTAGGGCACTCCGTAAATTTATTGATTCCGCTGTTCGGGATTCTTGTATTGTTTGGTTTGTATTTGTGCTGTTCTTCCTGACAGAAAATTGGAAATCCATTTCTTTAGGTTAGTGAGGATATTTGATTTTATTATTTTATTTATTAGGTTCCATGATTGAGATTAACTGTTATCAGGAGTGCTAACTTATAATGTGCAATTGCTAAGGTTATTGCCCTTTTTGTTGAGTAGGTTTTGTAACGTTTAATACTGTTGATTGTGGGTTGAATGATGGTTATGAGTGCGGAGATGTTTATGAGTGCGGTTGTGGCTGAATGGTTTTGTTTGAAGCCGTGTTGGAATTTTGTGTTTGGTGATGTATGGTGTTATTTTGTTTAGCATGTTTTTTATCTAATAGTTTGCATAGTCTTGATAATAGAGAAATTAGGCGATAAGATAAAGGGTCAGAGGGGTCTTTTCCTGGTTTCAGCTTGGCTATAATGATGGCTTTTTTTCCAGATAGGGAGAATGAAATATGGTCTGATGGAACTGTTGTATATTTGTGCTAATTGGGACAAAGGTGTGTTCCCTAGGTAGGCTTGAGGTTTTTTTTTTTTTTTTTTTTTTTTTTTTTTTTTGCAATGTTAGTGCGTCCGGGCAGTAGTTGCAAAGAGAGTTTTTAAGTTGTCCCTTTTGTTGTGTTTTTCGTTAGTCAGTTGTGGTTATTTCTATTGTGGGGTCGTGGTTGAGTTTTAATTTTCTTGAGAGCTATGATGATTTTCCTGTTTTATGGGTGTGTAAGTTTTAGACTTTGCTTTGCGAAGTGAGTTGCAAGAATGTTTGTGTTGCTTGGTAGAATGTGGGCTTTGTGTATTTGGGGTTTTGCAGTCACTTTTTTTCAATTTTTTTTGAAAAAGGTTGTGTGTTTGTGGTGATAGAGGTTTCAGCATAGTTATTTGTTTTCCCATATTTGGTGTTATTCGTGTGTGGGATGCTCTTGGGTGAAGAAAGTTTTGAAAGTGAATATCCATAGGCTGTATTATAATTCGTTGAAGATTAGTGTATCTGTGTTGTCGTTGAATGTCTTAGAATGTGTGCGGTATATGTTTTTCTGGAGTGAGTTGCGTGTTTAATTTAGTTATTCGATTTTGGGTGTTAAAAGTTGGGTTGTATCTTTTAATGTATCTCTAGGAATGAATTGGTTAGCATGCTAAAAAGGATTTGATTAGGAAAGATAAAGTGAAATTTGAATAGACCGCTTTGTGGAACTTGGTAGTTTATGTGATTTTAGGGGATGTATTGTAGTTTTCTATATATAAGAGGGTATAGTATAGGTGTGGTATAGTGTAGGAAGAAAGGATAGATAAGTGAGAGTAAATAGAAAATAAAGGTAATATAGAGTGAAGTATAAAGAATGAGGGAGGAAAAGTAATATATATAAGGTGAAGTCAGTTGAGTAGTGAGCTATTAAGTAATATATAGTGGATGAAAAATAGCGATATGTTATAGAGTATATAAAGTAGGTAGTAAAAGGTGGAATCAGAGCTATAAAACTTAGGGTATATAATATATATATATATATAGGCGTTAAGGTAAGGTGACCTGCCTTTATATAATAATACTAGCGGGTCATGTTCAATTCATCCATCATTTCGTTGTGCTCTTAAGGTGTGATGACTGCACAACACTCACCCGGAAATTTGGGGAGAGGAATGGGTATATATATTCCTATACGTAGGTAGGTATAGGTATAGAAATAGGTATACTATCATATTATATATACTATATATATAATATATTAATATATATATCATTATTAATATATATAATAATATATGGAAAGAATAGAGTGTCGAGTATAGAGAATCAAAAATAGGAAATTATGTAAATAAAGCGTGGTAGTATGAGAGGTATATGTAGAGGTAGAACGCGAATCGCGTCGCGCGATGAAATTACCATCCCCGTCCCGGTTTCCGGCCGGAATTTTTCAAAATTCCCCAACCAGAAGTACTAATTCTTACTCTGAGAAAAAATCTTGCCTAGGAAGCGCAGCATGTGGTCAAAGTATTGATAAATACACACAACATACTGCCCAACTAACTTGTAACACCCAGAATATAAATAGTAGCCTTGTGGTGCCTCGATAGATATGTCAGGTATCACAAGCCCTCACCGCTTTGATGTATTATTTAAATAAAGCTTACTCACATATACCTCAAAATATAGGATTATAAGATATTTCACATTTAAATTCAAAATTTAAATTTCTCAAATATTATATATTATATATACTATATATATATTAATATAGTGAGAAGGTAGCACGCATAACAGTCCCCACGGATAAATATTAGTAGAGAACATATATTATATATATTAATCCATGAGTACCATGGGCGCAAACTAGCCAAACCGTACCTGATATATTATATCGTACCTATGTATTATATATTACTCATACGGCACCTATATATACCTATATATATATATATATATATATATATTACACACGTAGCTATCAAAGTATAGATCACTATAAAGTGAATAACTTCTTTAAAACACTTTTGAAATTTAAATTACTTCAATATTATTGAATTGTGGTGAAGTAAAAGAAAAAACTGTTCACCAGTATTGGGCGATATTTTTTTAATGGTTTCTTATCAAAATTAAATATTTTCCTTGACTTCTGAAAATGAAAATAATTTCTCTGAATATATGGATGAGACTGGAAAAGAGAGTAATTTTTTGGGGCTAGTACCGCTATGTTTGGAATTTAGCTTTTGTTCACTTCCACCTTGATTAAGGAATTCGTTTTTCTCCCAGATTAGGGAAATTTGATGTTTTCTGGTTATAACAAAAATTTCAGTTTCTATTAAATGCTCTCGACTTTCTTCTTGGCTTGAATTGATCAATTTCCTTCCACTAATGGACTTGATGTCACTTTCACTTTCTTCATAACTTCGACTTACTAAATAACTTTGCAGTAATGTGTCTTTTCTTTAATGCTCCTGGTGTATTTGGGTACTTGCAAATCTTAGTTTATTGTAGATAATGTTCGTTTTTGAAAATGACTCATCGCCTGAAACCTTCTTTCTGTACTTGCGGTACTAAACTATTATCACTTTCTACCTTCAATTATATGCATATTTCTTCAAGCATCCATTTTCTACTCAATTCTAATTTATATCATAGAAAATGTCAGTTAGGCTAATCTTGGGTCTACTACAGCCATTTTAAAAACAATTTATCAAACCTTTTATATATGTCAATTAATCGTTCCTCCAACTTTTCATTCTTCCATCTAAACCCCAATGCCTTCTTCAGCTTATCTTTAGTCTCAGATTTCGTCCTTGGAGTATGAGGGACATGATAAAGATCTCAAATATGGAGAATAGTTGATGATATAATTGATTTTGCCTTAAAGTTTCTGTAACCATGAGAAATGGTTGAAAAACTCTTAGAATTTTTTCAAGTAGCTATTTTATTAGCAGTAAAAGCTTAAATGATTGATTGTTCTATAATGTAAACTTGCAGAGGTCTTGTTCAAAACATCAATGCCTTCTAGAATCAAATATGTGCTATTCCATCTTGTATTAAACATCTTGAATTGCCATAAGTGGGCTTGCAAGATGTGGATCCAAGTCTTTCTTTGTATTCTTTTAAGTTCATGACAGCTTAAAAAACTGGAATGAATTGAAATGTGTACAAATATTCTACATTTCTTTATTAAATCACACTTCTTTGAGAAAATAAGGCATCTTTAATAATAAATTGAATTTTATGAATAAAACAAAAAAAAAAATCTTGTGTATCCTGCTAAATCAGTTCCAAGTTTCATGTTATATGCTCGATGTACAACAAAGGATCAAATGGATTATGTTAGGAGGAATTTCCCAATTATTCATCGCAATTTCAAAACTCATAGTGATTTTAATTCCAGAATGAGAACCTGGGAAATACTTGAAATGGAGTACACAGTCCATTTTTTTAAACTCGCTGGTAAGCCAGAGTGCAGTTAAAGAAATAAATGAGTCGTTTGAATTATTTAGCTCTCTATATATATCTGTAGTAAATGATATCTGATCAGCCTTAGATAACTTCTCGAATACTGCTGATACTCAATTGCCTGTATGAATTTGGTAACATTTTCTCTACAAAAATATTTTCTTTACTTAGGGAAGTTAGAGAATATTTGGTTGAGATTGTTGCCGATAAGTTCTATGGAATCCTTTCTCTTCTGTGACTGTGAATGGTTATCATTGCGATAAAATTCATATTTTCTGTGATTTTTCAATTCATTGATATGCCAAATCTTTTTTTGGGGAGAAAAACTCTCCTCCAGAGCTCACTTTTATTCACGGCTTGGATCTTATTGCCTCTTTTGTGGTTTTCCCCTGTTCTAGAAAATACAAGACTCCCCTTTTTAGCTATAAAAT
>JABUQX010084528.1:0-2500 GCA_015478945.1 Trachelipus rathkii
TGCTACTAATCTATACGGGGGGCACTACCGTACATTTATTGCCACCTAGGTTTTCGTTAACAAATATCAATATTAAAATTCATACATACACATCTTGTTGTACTGAGCATATAGACAGCACTTGTAAAAAAAATAAAATAACTTTCAATTATTGTCAGAATTCTATGTGGAAAAAATTCTCAAATCCGAATATAGTGCATAATCTATCGTCATATACACCCAACGACAACGAATTTACCTTACTTGGTCTGGGTTTAGGTTTTTCAACCGGCATTACGAAAAGGAACAAGCTCCTAACCGTTTCAACATTTAATGATAATAAACCATTAATTCCAATAATAACAAATAATTTAAAAAAAGAAAACTTTATTCTTCCGCTTCGCCTAAAAAAATCTATTTATAGTCTAAAATTAAACAAAGATATAATTATAAGAAAAGCTGATAAAGGAGCTGGTATTGTGATCATGGATTATTCCACATATATAGTGAAATCTGAGTTGTTATTACATGACAGGGATACTTATTCATTACTTGAAGAAAGTCCTCTTAATTCCCAGACCTATGTATTTAAAAATCATGTTAAAAAACTACTTCCACCATTGATATATAAAGATGTTACAGTATTAAATCCTTCATTGCCATATTTTTACGGAGTGCCGAAGTTGCATAAAGAGAATTGCCCTTTAAGACCAATTATATCTTGTAAAAATGATAACTTTACCAAGCTTAATAAATGGCTCACTAAACTCCTAATTCCTTTACTCGGCAATATTTCGAACTCCCATATTAAAAATTCGCAACAATTTAAACAAAAAATCGGCAACCATCTTCCCACCGACCATTCTCTGATTAGTTTCGATATAGTTAGCCTTTTTACCAATGTCCCCCTCCCCCATTTTTTGGATTTTCTCTCATTACACCTAGACAATATTGATCTTCCTATTTCCTCAAATAATTTCATAACCTTGATAAATATATGCATGAAACAAAACGTATTTTCTTTTAATAACCAATATTATAAGCAAATCTTTGGAACCAGCATGGGAAATAGCTTAAGTCCTGTCATCGCCTGTCTTTATCTTGAATTTTATGAAATCCGTCTTCTTCCCTCAATTCCTATATATATACACAAATACATTCTTGGTACCGTTATATAGACGATGTACTGGCAATCATTCCTAATAATTTTCCGATCCAATCCTTCATTAATGACTTGAACAGTTTAGTCCCATCAATTAAATTTACTTTCGAGACCCCTAATAATGGAAAAATTTCCTTTTTAGACTTACAAATTACACAACATAATAACCTATTAACGTTTAATATCTATAGAAAACCAACTTTTTGCAACCAATATCTGCATTCATTTTCCTATCATCCACAATATATCAAACATAACATTATATATAATACTTTTTTACGTTCCATTAAATTTACAGATCCCTATATTATAGAAATGAAATCAACACAATCTATAATCAATATCTCTCTCTTGGATATACCTTACATACCATAACAAGACAATATAATAAAGCTAAGAATCAATTTTTCAATAATATTCCTAATACTCCCTATATTCATCCTACCTCAACAAAAATAATCCCCTTTTCATATTCTTTATTCAAACTTAAATTTACTATTGCAAAATTATTCAATATTCATTTAATTTTCAATTTTCCTGATACTTTGCAACGTAATCTCGTTCATAATAATAATACTAAATCTGAACCGTCCGGGGGGGTATACTGCGTTCCATGGGTCGGTTGCAGCAAATTTTATATAGGGGAAACTTTAAAGACACTACCCTTTCGATTGAATCAACATGGCAACGACATAAAAAGATGTAACCATAGCAACGCATTATACCGTCATATAAACAAAGATCATAATATTAATCTGAAAGATTCCATCTTCATTTTCACCTCTAGATCAAAAGAACTTAATAGACTTATAGAAGCTTATTTAATCAACATTATTCCTAACTATAATATCTCATCAGGATTTTTTGATTATGACCAAACTACAATCAAGTTTATTGAATCCACTTTAACCCTTTACCCGCCGCTGATGGAACCCAATGTCGAAAAATCTTAAAATTTAGAATACTTGCTGCTATTACTCTCTTATAGATGAATCTGTTTCATTTGTTTAGTTTATTAATAATTTTGACTGTTTTTTGATATGTTCCTAAAAGTGGAACGTTGGCGGCCTTATGTACACATATTGGGAAAATAACAGGAAAATTCATAATATATTTATTTTAATACAAATTTCAAATGCAAATGAAACTACAATGGCATATATATATATATATATATAATAAATTTGAGTATATATATATGTATATATATATATATTATATATATATTATTATATATATATATATATAATACATATATATTTATATATATATATAATATATATAAAAATAAATATATATATATATATATATATATATATATATATATATATATATATATATATATATATATATATATAT
>JABUQX010084528.1:10000-27072 GCA_015478945.1 Trachelipus rathkii
AGAAGGGGGGTAAGAGGAACAAAAAGGCAATGCCTTTATCTAATCCCAGAATATGGCGAGAGCCAAAGGAATCACTATGATGACTGCCACTTCTGTATGGTGAATATTACAAAATATGAAAAAGGTAAAGGAAGGCAATCTTCCATTGACCCAATACTTTCTCATCCAGAACCCCAGTTCTTCATAATGATAACTACCCTATACCTTCACCTCCCCTTCTGTAAGTAAAATTGTTTTTATTACAAGTCCATGACATATAAAAGAAGAAACGTATGATTACCTCAAAATATTATGTATATATATACTTATATATATTATATATATAAATAATTATATATATATATATAATATAATATATATATATATATATATATAATAATATTATATATATATATATATATATATATATATATTATATATATATATATATATATATTTACAGTGGCGTAATTTAGGGGGGGGCCATGGCCCCCCCCGAAATTTCTAGACACTAAAAATTTTTAGCTATCATATCCGTTAATATATAAAGGCAGAGTTTAAAATTAATTTTATAAATTCGTTGCTGTCAGGAACAAATTTCGTAAGTCCATTAGTTAAAAACTAAACTTGAAACCATCAGAGAAAATGTAACATTTAGAATTTCAGCTGATTTTTGAAGAATGTGTTGGCGCATCTGAATTTGAACTGAGTATTGAAATTGCTGTACCAAGAATTAACAAATTCTAAAAATACAGACTGACCCAACATTCCTACTCCGACCCACATACTTATTATCGCACACCCATTTTATACCATTTTTGTTTTGGATGATTAATATCAGCATTAGGAGAGAGTTTTTAAATTTTCCTTGCAATTTGTCATACCGAACGGGTGTAATGTGCCATATGAGAAGATAAAATATTGTGTAATATTTTACAAGGAAGATCTCGAAAAGCCCAAATGAAAGATTTAGTAAAAAGCACACTGGGATTATGGAGGTTGGAAATGTATCCACAGCCAGGTCGCCCCAAAAAACCGCAATAGATGGACTAGTTTCTTGGTCGCAGTCACACAATTTTCCAAATATTTCATCTTGTTGCAAATACTGGCAATTTTACCGTGTTTAATGCTTCAGTAGAAGAAGCTTTTCAACATTAAGACTTCTGAAAACCTACTGAGAAAATACTATTGCGAAATAAAAGATTATTGACTTGCCCCCTCCTCTACATACTCGAATATTGAAATTAAAAATTGAAGATGTTATCGCAGGACTTCGCTCACTCTCATGTCAGGCGATTAAATTTAACAATTTTGGTAACATGATTTTAGTAATTCATATAAATTCTTCCCATTTTCTCTTAGGATTAATTTTTTGTCCTTCCACTTTATATATATATTAATATATATATATATATTAAATATATATATATATTATATATATATATATATAATATATATATATATATATATATATATATATATATATATATATATATATATATTAAAGAACGAGCGCGAGGGGGGAGTTTTGTTTGGGCCCCCCCGAAAAAAAAATTTCTGGATACGCCACTTGTATATATATATATATATAATATATATATATATATATATATATATATATATATATATATAATATATATAGGTATATATATATATATATATATATATATATATATCATTATGTATATATATATATATATAATATTATAATATATATATAGTTATATATATATCTATATTTATAATATATATATATATATATATATATATATATATATATATAATATATATATTATATATATATATATACCGTATATAATATAATATAATATATAATAGATATATAATATTATATATAATATATATAATATATATATATATATATATATATATATATAATATATATTATATGTATATATTCTTTCCTGTCTTACTGATTTATTGGTTTTCCGCCCTTAGGAACTATATGGAGACTTGCGTGGTGGCGCCTGACATATCCAAAGCCATTTGACCGGTTATGGCACGCGTCACTGCTCTCAAGCTCCCTTCCTTATGGTTTTCCTCCTTTCTCTTTACTCTTGTTTAGTTTTCTCTCAAATCGTTCAATTATCGGCTGTTGTTGACGGGCGTCTTCTTCTCTTTTCTGTCCAATTGTGGTGTTTCCTGCGGGTTCTGTCTTAATCCCTTACTTGTATTCTTTACTTTTCATTAATGATCTTCTCACCTTCCCACACCTCTAAACTCTATCCACTCGTATGCCGATGACTCGACCCTTCATCTTCAACTCATTTCAATCTGCTCCCTTCTTTACTTCTAGAATTCCTCTCGTCTTAATCTTTCCGATTCTATTCTCGCCGCTAGATAGAATTTGCGGGTGGGGTACGTCTCCAACCTTGTGAATTTAATTGCTTTTAAAAAACTCAACTTCTACAATCTCCCTCTCTAAAAACACCTTCCAACTTTTCTATCTCTTTCAAGTTCTCTCGTCTCTCTGTTGACAATAAAACATCCTGGCCTTAACAAAACAAAAAATGTTGGAAACCTCACATCACAATGGTTGCTAGGGCGACCTCAAGGAAACTGGAGTTCTTTTTAGGCTGCGAGACTTTTTTTTCTCCTTCTCAGTTACTCCAGCTAGTACAAGGGCCTCATCCGCTCTTGTATGGAGTATGCTTCATATCTGGGGGCTCTGATTTCACCCGCGCTTTTGGACATGTCGAGTCAAGAGGCCAAAAGGAACTTTATAAACTGTTTCCCCTTACTTTCCACTCTCTCGAACCCTCTATCTTTGCGGCGCGATGTTTGTGCTTTATATCTCTTTTCTTTAGGTACCGCAGCGGCAGGTCTCGAGGGAACTTTGCCACTCGCGTACCACCACTCTTTACGACGCCCGCGTAGTACAAGGGGTGTGCTGATGTCTGCGTATGAGTTTTGTGTGGATATTGTAAACTCCAGGCTAGTTCGCTGCGGTACTTCCTTCTTTCCTGCCACCTCTGTTCTGTGGAATTCTCTTCCAATCTCTGTGTTTCCTTGCTCGAAATTAATTCTCCCTTCACTTCAAAGCGTTGCGTCTGTTGTCATCTGCGTAATTTGCGTTAGTTCGGTGAGCTTCTGAGGACGTTAACACCCCTCCTTAGGAATAGGGCTCCGGCCCGTGAGTGGGGTGAAGACTGTATATAATATATATATATATAATATATATATATATATATATATATATATATATATATATATAGTATATATATTATTATATATATATATATATATATATATATATATATATATATATATATATATAATAGCAGGTTTTTCTCTTTTTCTTTTCTAGAAGATGATGAGCTCATTGAAACATGCTTATAATATGCTTAAATCCTTGAAAATTAGAAGGAAAAGATGAGCATTAATGAAACGATGCATGTTGTGCATTCCGTAATGTGGTTCCGGGATTTTTAGAAAAGTGTAAAGAACAAAATTGCAAAACAACTGATAAAAAATGCTCAATGATTGTCATAAAAAAATGGGTGCCGCCTTATGTCATTAAAGGTGCGTTATTCTTACACTCGCATTTGACTTTTTTCGAGAGAATTTAGGGAATGTAAGTGAAGAACATGGTGAAAGGTTTCACCAGGATATTCAGACAATGGAAAAGGCGATACCAGGGACCGTTGGGGATAGTGCCATGAAAGGTGATTATATGTGGGCATTTTGATAGAGAAAGCCAAATTCGATTCACAATAAAAAAAACACCAATGAAGGTCGCTGAAAATGCAAAGTTAGCATGTTTTTGGCATATTAAGCATTGCATTTATATTTTTGGGGATATAGTATGCATCTTCTCAAGCAAAATGTCTTTTTTAGTAACTGTTCGATTAAATTTAAACCTCAAATAAAAAATTATAATTAAGTACCTACAGTGTAAGCTCATTAACAAACCTTAAAAATTCCAAAAACTTAAATATTGCAATAAATCTCAAAAGTATCGATGATAGAAAAAAAATGAAGGTCATTTTTGTTTAGCGTCTAAAAAATTTTTAAAATTCAATAAAAAAAAAAAAAAAACATTTTTTTCCTTTTTTTTTTTTTTTTTTTTTCATTTTTTAAGGTTGACAGATTCACCGGAAATTAAGTTCAGAGCCCTATTCAAGGAGGGGTGTTGCACGCCTCAGGAGCAACAACTAAGGTAAATTACGCAGATGATCACAGACGCAGGCTTTAAAGTGGGGGAGATTAAATTTCAGCAGGAAACACAGAAGATGGAAAGAGAAGTTCCACAGAACAGATGTGGCAGGAAAGAAGGAACACCGCAGAGCGAACTAGCTGGAGTTACCAACAAATCAACACAAAACTCATGTGCAGATACAGCACCCTAGTTCTACGAGGGCGACGTAAAGTGGGAGGTTACGCGATGATAAGCTCCCCTCGAGCAACCTGCCGCTGCGAGGGTACTATAGAAAAAGAGATAAAGCACCAACATCGCGCCGCAACAATAGGGTCAAGTTAACTGAAAAGTACAGAAGAGTTTTATAAGCCTTTTTGGCCTTTGACTCGACCCTATTCCAAAGCCCGGCCGTGGTGAAACCAGAGCCCCCCCTAGATATGAGAGCAAGTACTCCATACAAGGGCGGATGGGCCCTTGTATTAGCTGCAGCAACTGAGAAGAGGAAAAAAAAGCTCTCCGCAGTCTAAACAGAACTCCCAGTTTCTTTGAGGGCCGCCCATAGGCAACCATTGTGAGTGAGGTTTCCAGGACATTTTTTTTGTTTATGTTAAGGCCTAAGGATGTTTATATATGTCAACAGGAGAGAAGAACCGTCGAAAGAGATTAGGAAAGTTAGAAGGGTCTTAGAGAGGGATTTGTAGGAGTTGAGTTTTAAAGAATTGAATGATTCACAAGGTTCAGACCACCCCACCCGGAAATTCTATCCAGATCAGCGAGAATAGAATCGGTAAGATTAAGACGAAGAGGCAATTCTAGAAGTAAAGAAGGAGCAGAATTGAAATGAGTTGAAGAATGAAGGGGTCGAGTCATTCGGCATATGAGTGAATGGAGTTAGATGTGCAGGTGAGAGATCATTAATTGAAAAGTAGGAATAAAGTAAGGAGATAGGAATGAACCCTGAGGAACACCACTTGTACAGAAAAGAAGAAGAAGTCCCCCATCAACAACAGCCGATTATGAGCGATTTGAAAAGAAAACTAGATATAAGAGCAAGAAAGGGAGGAAACCCCAAAGAGGGAGCTTGGAGAGCAGTGACGCGTGCCATACCCGTCAAATGCTTTGGATATGTCCAAGCCCACCCACGGCCAAAAGTCTCCCCGTAGTTATCTAAGGCGTAAAACCATAAATTAGTAAGCATAGGAAAAGGATATATCGCAGTAGACCTCGAGCGCCGAAAGCCACCGTACTGGCGATCGAAAGAAAGGAATGAGATTCCAGTGATTCTAAGAAATGTAGAGTTTGAGAAGAGTTCAAAAGATCTTTAGATAGAATACAAGTAAAGAGCTATAGGGCGATAGTTAGAAGGGGTCAGAGCGGCTTCCTTTGTTCGGAACAGGTTGGACATGTGCGTGCTTCCAAACACTGAGGGAAAGTGCTAGTATTGAGACATTAAGAATATAGAGACCGAGGCGGCGCGGGATAGCCACGGAAGCACACTCCCTTAAAACTCGGGGAGGGATGCCATCCGGGCCATCCGAGCGCCACCCGCCTTCTTAACGTTCGTAGATTTCAGGAGCCTATGCCCCCGATCGAATGTAATCACAGGCAAAGGCAAGGACACCTGAGAGGGAAAGGAGGAGGATGAGGAATGCCAGAATCGGCCAGGGTTGAGTTTAGAGGAAAATAGAGGGCCGAAGAGATTGGCCTTTCAGTTGGAGAATTAGCAAACAGAACCATCAGAGCGAAATAAGAGGAGGAAAGACAGAATGTACAGAAGTTGTTAGAGATGTTTTTGGCAAGAGGTCAGAAGGATTTGTCAGTTGGAAAACCAAGGAGGTTAAGCGCACTTTCGTTTGATGAAAGCCCACTTCGCTCGTCTAAGAGTATCCCTGCAACGATTTCTAGCAGAATGAAAAATTAGCAAGAGTTGATAGGAGAACGAGAATTTTTCCACTCCCGATACGCACTGTCTCTAGCCTGGATGGGCAGAGAACAAGCACGATCAACCATGGATTATTGAGGAGAGAAAGATTTTAGTCGAAGAAGGAACGAAAACTGCTCATCCCATCAACGATTACAGCTCCCACCCTTATCGGCAGAAGCTGAAGCGTCACAGAGACAAAGCAGTCACTCCAATTATTTTTAGTTAAGCGTAGAAGCGACGCAAGCCCCCAATCGGCCCGATCAAAGCGCCAGAAAAAACGCGTAGGGCAGGATGGAGCTGGTGGAGAGAAAGTAAACATTTTTTGTGTTACATTGTGTTATTGAATCTGAAAGTCTCATAATTCTTCACCCAAAAAAAGTAAAAGACAGTATCAGCCTTATTAACCGATACCGATACCCCCAAAAAAGGCCGATACCGATACCGCGATACTTCGGTACCATATATAATATAATATAGTATAATATATAATATAATTAAATAATATATATATATATATATATATAATATATAATATATATATATATATATATATATATATATATATATATATTATATATTATATATTATATATATATATATATATATATATATATATATATAATATATATATATTATATAATATATATATATATATTATATTAATATTAGTAATGCTATGTATAAGTACGAAATGTTTTTCCGTGAAGTCTGCTAATCGATTTAACCATGGAAAAGTTTACTAAGGTTTACCGCCTGAGTGTGGCTGACCAGCTAAACGTAAGGTATTTGAGTCAACCACTCCCAGCTAAGCACAGATTTACGAGCCAACCGGGAAAAAGCTTCGCTTTTGCGTTTATACGCATGTAGCCAAAGAGAGAGGATACGTTAGTTTTGGCGTTGATTCAGATATTGACAAGGAGGTCGTGGGGTGTATTGACTTTGTAAAGTAGTAGTAGTAACAGCGAGGGAGCGGGGGTTACCAACCTGAGAGCATAGAAACAAGAGAGAGGGGGGGGTGTGATCTGTGAAAAAACCTCCATGAGGTTCGAAGAATGTGAGAGCACAGGACGCAGTCACCGAAGAGTGGAGCAAAGCACATGGAGCAGGCCTGGAGAGAGAGGCCGGAGCGGAGGTGCAGTCACCGAGATGGTGTGGTGTTGAGTAATGGTGCGGGGCCAAGCTCGATTGGAGGCAGCTGAGGAGGGTAAAAGCACCCACACAAAGAGAACAGCTGAGGGCGGGTAAAAGCGCATCAAGAACCTTCGTGAAGCATGGAAACACCCACGGAGAGTAGCAGAGGAAGGGAAAAACGACTCAAGAACCTACGTGAAGTAAACAATTACCCTCTTGATACAACTGGGAGGGGGTAAAAACACCCCCATGAAACTACGTGAGGGCGGCTAATACTCACGCACACGAAGTGTGCGTGAGACGAGCATGGTCATCTACCATGCGCGTGCGTACGTTCATTCGGCACGTACGTAGATATAGAAATATCACCCACGAAAGAGCGTGACGTCACCTCGGCCACAAAAATACCCCCAGGAACCTACGTGAGATATAAAAATACCCACTCTACTTACGTAGGGAGGGTAATTACCTTCCCTACTGATGTAGGGAGGGTAAATACCACCACCGGTCGAGTTGTATATATTACTACTATCCGCATCCGCATATGTGGGTATGCGTATCTGCTTCCACGGATACTGATACTAATTTTATGCTGACAGCGGATATCAGAAATCCCCAACAACCAAAAGAATTGAAAGTTCAAAATCCAATTATACAACTTATTAGTTATTGAATTTAAATATTAAATATAAAGCTTAAGTGGAAGATAAAATTAAAAGAAAATCATCCTATATAAAATAAGAATAAAATAAAAAAATAGATAAAAATTTAAACAATGAAATATAAAAAAAAATAATTGAAATGAAATTCAAAGCTAAATTTTAAAACATAAAATTGCCATTAATTGCATTTCTTCATATAGTTTACAGAAATACATATATTTCCATATTGGTGACAGTTGGGGAAAAGGTTGGAGGGAAGTATGAGAATTGGTCCACGTCCCTCACACTGGTACAACAGAGACTGGAAATTGAACGTAATTTATTGCATATATTCTTGGTTTCCTCTGTTTATTAATTATTTCATTTTCACTTACACCTCAGCTAAAGGGCAGATCCCTAACAGAGGAGAACGTGTGAATTAATAATAAAAGTGACAAAAATTTAAACCCTTTCTAACTCCACTCAACGTAGATTTTGCAAGTGAGATTAGAAAAAAGCTTTAAAGTGAGGGAGATTAATAAATTTGGTAGGAAGCAAAGAAGTTCGAAGAGAATTCCGCAAGACAAATGTGATTAGAAAGAAGAAATAAAAAAGCGCGGCAGTTAACAAGCCTATAGTTCAAAATGTCCACAAAAAAATCATTCGCAGACATTGCATTTCTTGTGCAATGATGGTGTCATAGGAGTGGTCAGATCCCTCAAGCAATATGCCGATGTTCCAAATATGCTACCAATAAAGAAAAATGGGATCGTATAAAAGAATTAGGTTATTGTAAAAAATGTACAGGTAAAAAATGAGGAAAACAGTTGACATATCTCTTTGATCCTTGTAAAATTTGTGGTAAAGAGAAATTCACTTTTGAAACAGAACTCTTAAAAACAACTTTCAGAAAGTAAAGGTAAAATCAAAGATCCTAAAGTAAAAAGATAATGGGAAAAGTAATAAAACTAGTCAAGGATGTAATATTACTTCTATTTTCTCTAATTTCAATTCATCCATCAAGTCCTGTCAGCCATTTATAACAAATTTGGGTGTTGAAATAAAGGTGAGAGCACTTATAGATCTGTGAGTCGGCAATTACATTGTTAAGGATCAGTAAGAGTCTCCTAGGGTTTTCCCACTAAAGGTCATTGAGGGAAAACTTAACAATTAGTGTTTTAAATGCGTCAAATCTCAAAGCCATGTTCTGAAGTTGCAAAACCCCTTTTTTATTAAAAGATGTTGAATATCCAATGAAAGCCACTAGTTGTTGATACAATCCCAGTAAAATTTAAAATTAAGTAAGTGTCAAAACTAGTTTCTTCCCTTGAACTTAATGATTTTAATTAGCAGAGATTATGATTCTGAAGTATATACGGATTTTTAATGGTAATTTTAGAGCCCCTAGTTTAAAGAACTAAATTTAGAAATTACATTAAAAATAATAATGCTATGGCTTCCAAATCTAGGTATGGTGTCATTTTGCAAGGTATTCCCTCAGATTATCATTTCAAATATGAGACAGCCTTAAATTTAATTACAGAGTTGTGTAGCTACTATCAGTGAAAATGATGAAAGTCTAGCTGAAAATATAGGTCATTTCAGCAGTCTAGAGAATTTAGGGTTATTTAAAGATGAAAAATTTACCACTAATGAACAAAGAATAATAAAAAAATTTAAGGATAATGTTCAGCTGAGTGAGGAAAGTATATCAGTAGGAATTCCATGGAAACCTAATCATAATATAAATGAATCTAACCCCTAATTTTGATTATGCTTATGGCAGGCTTAATTCTCTTAAAAACAAACTTAAAAAAGTAATTAATTTATTAATGAATATCAGAATATTTTTTGATTTACAATTAAATGAAGGTATCCTTTGAAATTCCTATAGATAAAATAGATCATAAAAAGACTATTTTCTTCCTCACTTTGCTGTAATTAGAAATAATGTTCATACTAAAAGAAGGAAATAGTGAAAGATCTTTAAAAGAGACTATCTTTAGAGAAGGCTTAAATGATTTACTTGATATCGCACATATCCTTGTTACCACATCTTGCTAGGTTGTTTATACTTATAAGACATGGTAGATACTTAACCATTGCTGATATAGAAAAAGCTTTT
The DNA here is from genome assembly GCA_015478945.1 of Trachelipus rathkii. Classification (NCBI taxonomy): domain Eukaryota; kingdom Metazoa; phylum Arthropoda; class Malacostraca; order Isopoda; family Trachelipodidae; genus Trachelipus; species Trachelipus rathkii. Next base: position 19,960 of record JABUQX010084528.1, read on the forward strand.
TTAATGTTACATCTTTCTAAGGAAGATGATAAAGATGCTCATAAACTATTATGGATTAGGGACTTATCAAAACCTTTAACTAAAAATAACTTAATATGTCTTAGGTATAATTAGGGTTGGGAAAAAAAACCAGTTTTTTTCAAATCGTTTTTTTCATGAAAAAAATGTTTTTTTCATGTTTTTTTTTTCTTTCGTTTTTTTCATAAATGTTTTTTAAAAAATATAATGGGCTAATATGATATTTCACATGAGTATTTTTTTAAATAGTTTTTCAATAATATTTTAGAGTATACTCTTGAAAACACTATCCCTGAAAGATTTATACAACTAGTTTTATCCTAATACATACTACTAGTATTATACTAACATATGAATATGAAGTGACGAGAGACCTTTAGTACTGGGCCGTTCATCACACCTTATTATTTTTGAGTTACAATGTTTTGTATCAGATACTACAACAATGAATTGACACTAGAGAGAGAGGAGGAGATTGAATATCTCTTTGACTAGACTAGAGAGCCTGTCTTTGACAGCTACTTTTGCACTGAGTTTCTAATTCACTTAGAACAGATTTTGTAAGCTATATGTATTTTAAGAGACTGCATTCAGTACAATTCATCGTATTTTGAGAGGTCATCATGATTTTATAAAGTTTAGCCTCTGTAAGAAATTATATTTTATAATTGTTATTATCAAATTACAGAGAAATAGAAATATGGTTAAATCGTGAGGAAACTGAGACGAGAAGTGACAGATAAACTAAAAAAAGTGCAGATAGAGTGACTGATTATGGCAGAGATGAGAAAAATATTTAGTCAGTACAAGACTAAATTGCATTGCCCACTTTAAAAATCAATTATTTTTCCCGAAAAAAGTGCACACACACACACACACGAGAAAGACACACGACACACTCGTACCTCACTTCATTGACAGGGATTTTTTGTGTTAGAGTAGAAGTATGAACAACAATCTATATATAGATTCAACTAGATAATTACAAAGATGTTCGTTTCTCACTAGATGATCTCTACCCAGTCAGCTGACAACGCAAGCAAGTGGGGATACATATTAACTTAGATAGAATGACTAAAGGTCAAAATTAAGTTCAAGGGTGTTCCAGAATTGGTTTAGACGTAATTATTACTTGGACTACATAGTGCTGTGACTAAATGTCAATGGAGCTCCTCCATTTATATACTTGTTTGCTCCCGAGAGAGGACTCCGAGAGAAATGCTGAATGATTCAGCTCCCTCTGATCCTGGGTCAGTGTGGTAATTCCAACCACTCATTCAGTTCTATCTGTGAGTATAGGATACACAATCATCTATATATTAGATATTAAATAGCCCACTAATATTAAGTCATATCTGAATTAATATCGAGAGTCAGTATTATGAAATGTTAGTTCTAAGTGTAGATATGAGTATAGTGTTTTTTAACATGCGCAGGAGGTGTATTTTTAGTAAGAGTTAAAAATATACTCTTGATAACCGTCGCTGGACTTATATAACGTCCGCCTCTGTATAATCTAGAAATATAAATCATCTCGCTCTCCGCATCCGTCTGCATATTTAAACAAGATATGTTATGCGAGCATACACGTCTTTACACACAGGAGAGAATATATCCGTAGAATTTTATCTACCTAACATGATTTAACAAATTAGATACTAAAATAAATATTAAATATCAGCACTTAATATGAATATTCAGATTCGAAGATACAGTACTTGAATATCTATTATTATTATTATTATTATTAAATTATATATTATTATTATATTATATTATTATTTATTATTATTATTATTATTATCATTAATATTAAATATCATTCTGTTGTGTTTTTTTCTGGGACCACATTATTCAAAGAGTTCTTCTTTTTTTTCCTAACTCGTTATTTCAAGCCTGATGTCCCTTCTTCATATATTTTTAATCGGTTTGTTTCTCTCTATTTTAACGTTCTTGCCATACGTTATTGTAATAATTCGATAACAGTTTTCAAAAACTTTTTTCTTTATGCAAAGGGAAAAGACACCTAAAACACTAAATAATTTTGAAGATAAAATAAAATATCATACACTTTTTATCTTCCCATTTATTTTTTTGAGCGCATTGGCTTTGATAGCTCTATGTTAGAATTTGTAGAACAATGTCCTAACTACATTATTACCTTAACTTGTTCTGATACAGAATTTCTGACAAATTTGTGCTTATTGAACATTAACTCTTTAAAATAATTTCATAATGAATCCAATTTTAACTACTTAACGTCCATCTTCTTGGGTTTGATGGAGGTTTCGGAGCTTCAAGTAATGGATGATTGATACGCACACGCGAAACCTATGGGCTCCTCAAGCCTCCGAAACTTTAAGAAACTCTTGGTCCAGTATTCGGAGCGCTTCATTATTTTAATCTCTTTCTCCTCGTAGCTAAAAAAAAAAGACATGTATAACAACTTCGGTCCACCTCCAACCTAACTGTAGATTCGGTTTTCATTGCTTCGAGCAAGCCCAGTTAATATATATATAATATATATATATATATATATTATATATTATATTATATATAATGTGTGGGTTATGTACACTACTATATATATATATATATAATAAGCTGTTGAAATGATTCTAGCTTTTTAAAGGAGAATATTTGTGGATATATAATATATATATATATATATATATATATTTGACTCAGTGTACAGACCCAACACGCTCACAAAGTGGCCACACTGGGTTGAAAAAAACAACAACACAATGGGCGGGTCCTGGAACATACTTATTTCAAACGTCTAAAGAAGGTTTGAATAAAGAAATGAATATTCAGTTTAAAAATAAACAAAAGCTAAACAAATGTACATCCTTGCATTATAAAGCCCTAGTATTAACGTAACAAAATCAAATATTATGAAGAACATTCCCTTCTTGAAGATACAAAAAATAGAGTTACTACTAAAGTGGGAAGATTCGGATAAGAAATGGGATAATCTTTTGAAGGGTTATGGATCGTAAAGTAGGGAAATGACGGCGGCGAATGGAGACCCAGCTGGGAACAATCAATGAAGATCACGGCGAACAGATTGCGGGGTATGGGACGACAAATTTGCAAATGGGAGGGGGGTTCCGTAAACATATAGTGATTGTGAGTGATATTAAGCGTGGCCAATACGGAGACGTGCAAGTATGCACGTCGTGTAAACATTTTCGTCGGTGGGAGGAAGACCGCTCCCCGATGATCGGCTTTATATTTCTAAAGTTTCGCTCCTCTCTGATCATTCCTTCAAGCGCTCTTGCCAATAAGATCAAAAAACCTTGTCGGAGAGCAGGATGTTAATCGGATGGGAAGTAGCCTTGTCGAATGGCATCCGGGAGGTACCTGAACAACTCTGAAATGAGGTGGTGGCCATTTTGGCCCTTCTGTTCAGCGATTTTCATTGCCCAAAGTTTTACCCCTACATGATAAGGGGTCCAACATAAATATATTTGTTACTTACGGGAATGAGGCAGCCGAAGAAATTGCTGCACAGCGATAACATTGTGTTTTTTTAGAATAAGTGGTTTTAAACGCTTGTTGCGCGCTAAGCGAATCTGAATAATAATGGCATAAGATTGATCTTGGTTAAGATTAGAATTCGAGAAAGCGCAATTCATAATAGCCATTAATTCTGCTGTGAAAATTGGAAGCATAAGGGGGGAGGGTATGGGAGGTTGCGATCAGGAAAGACAGCAGATGTGCCCCACACTGTTCCCGGTTTTAGAGCCATCATTAATACTGGAGTAACTCATCATGAACTGTGGAATGAACAAGAAATGAATGTCTTAACAAGGCAGCAGAATTGGCTTGATTGGGAGCATGAGAGAGTCAGAGCCCAAGCAAGATGGTGGAGCGGGGAATACCAGGTGTGAATCCTTCATGCGATGAGAAAGGCAGCACCTTTTTGCAAAGGGATGTTATGAAGCGTGTTCGCAAATGGCCAGTTATTAGGATTCCTAGGGACCTGCCTTGCAGAATCGGTGTCAGGTCAGACGGTATTGGGGTTTTGAAAATGAAGATAACTTGTACACATGACGTATTCTCTCCGAAGAAGAGTGGCCAACCACAATTGGCTTCAAACTTCAAGCTTACCCGGGAGACGATCGAAGGCTTCCAGTGGAATACGGATCGCCCTCGTTTTGTAATGGGATCTACAAACAGATGTACTGCTACAGGTAAGGAGTAGGGGAGGCCTGACATATACTACCAGCCATAGTCCCAAGCTTCAATCGAACTAGGGCGATATATAGACGTAAATGGACTTGCGATCACGGCCCCAGATTTGAGGCGAGAATGACGTAATAAAGTCAAACGCTAGCGAATTGACGAAGTTGTTTTCAGGTGTTTGAAATGTGTGGGGCAATATGTTAAGTGGTCATCTAGAATGAGTCCTAGAAATTTGACGTGTGAAGTTACAGGAATGGGCGAACCCATATAAGGTTAGGTTCGCTGGAAGAAGGTTGCAAGTTCTTCGATTCCCCTTTTCTTCTTAAAAAGCACTGCTGAGGTTTTTGGTGGGAGAAAAATGGAAGCCATGGGAGCTAAGCCCATTGTGAAATATTTTTAAATAGCTAGTAAGAACGTTACTCTGTGATCTCTGTATGAAGTGTGTCACAAATTCTCTGTGAGCGATCTACAGATGATATATCGCGCCGGCGGTCATGCACGACATAGAGAGAAAAATTGACCATCGCTGGAATATAGAGGTAAAAATATCCTTAAATCCGAGAGCAAATAGTAGTAGTACTTAAAACACTAACCCTGCGGAACTCCTTCATCCAGAGTAAATTGGCGTGAACAGAATAGAAGAGCACCGAACCTGGATAGACCTGTTTGACAAAAGGCATTTGATAAAGAGAGGGAATTATCCGCGAAACCGAACGAATGGAGTTTTAAGGAGAATCCAGTTCTCCACGTTGTGTCGTAAGCCTTTCAAGGTCAAAAAAGACACCAAGAACCATCCCACAGGTTGAGAAAGGCTTCCTGGATGTCATGGTCTAGTTTTACCAAAGGGGTCCACAGTCGAGCGATTTTTGCGGAAACTAAATTGGAAGTTTGAGGAAGCTTGACGGCTCTCCAAGAACAGGAGTAAGGCGGCCAGAAACCCATTTCTCCTTAATTTACAGGAAGTGGACAGGTTCAGCGAAGTTGGTCTTTGGTTGTCTGCCAACTTCGGATCCTTTTCAGGTTTGGGAATGGGTACAAAAGCTGTAGTCCAAATAGATTGGAAATAGCAAGATTCTATCCAGATTCTGTTAAATATAAGTCCAGCAAAAATGCTGACGCCGAAGATGAATATGACGGAGCATGATGTACGAAAATCATGTCTGGACCAAGGGCAACGTCTTTGCTATTTGCAATGCCGTTTGATACTCTGCAAGTGTGAAAAGATGGTTTGTAGGTATTTCGTTCTCCTTTCGTGCTGTTGAAGAAGTCTGGTAGTGCTGGTGTCAGTTCTAGTTTTTGGAAAGGCCTTAGTGTAGCGGAATTGAACTCGAATGGCTAGCAAAAGCTATACCCTAACGCAATCCGCTACCACCGCCGGAGCGGAAATCGTATCTGTTATTTCAGGCCATAACCGGGAGGACTTGTGGGTGAAGGAGTCATTGGAGCGAGCGATATTTTTCTGTGTAAACTTTTCCACATCTAAAGGAGGGGAGTTGTGGAGTTAAAACAGTCGATATGTAAGTTCGAAAAATATTATTTACGCGTTTTACGATTAATTCGCCGAGATCTCGCTGCGGCTGCTCTTAAAAAATAATCATGTTTGTGGTGGTACGCGGTCTTTTTTTATTGCCATGTAGAGTTTCTTCTTCTCTCGGTTGGCTTGTGCGCACTCGCCCAGCAAAAAAATTTCATTGGTTCCTATGTGCATTTCCTATTGGCTCCTATAGGACCAATGAACTTATTTCCAATAGGAACCTACGCTTTTCCCTATGAGGACCCGTCGTATTATAAGATAAGATTTTGTGGATCCTATAGAAATTTTCCAATAAGGTTTGTCGGAATTTCCCTATGACGCCTATAGGAACCAATGAAAAAACCAATGTTAAACCCATCGTATCCTATAAGGTATACAGGAATTCCCAATGACGCCTATAGGAACCAATAAAAAAAAACCATCGTATCCCATAAGGTATGCTGGAATTTTCCCTATTACGGCCTATAGGACGCAACTAAAAAATCACAATGTTTAAACCATCTGTTTCCTATTGTGTTCAGGACGCATCCCGCGGGGCGATTAAGCATAAACCTAATGAGAGATATCACACCACAGAGCTATTAGTATATAATATATATAGATATATATATATATAATATATATATATATATATATTATATTTATAATATATATTATATATATAATATATATTAAGAATATATATACCACCAACACAACATATCTCACTAACACTTGCGCAGGATAGCTATGGCAAGTTGTTAGTGATATATGGTGTGGTGGATTCTTTTATATATATATTTATTATATATATATATGTATATATAAATATATAATATCATAATAATTACCTATATATATATATATATATATATATATATATATATATATATAATGTTTTATGCGGTAAGACCAATAGGATATAATGGGTTTAACATGTAATTTTTGTATTGATTCCTATAGGCGTTATAGGGAAATTCCTGCATACCTTATATGATACGTACGTTGATGGTAGGCTACTGAATCGAAATTAAAGTCCCATGAATTCATCTTAGGTTGATTTTTTCTCCCATGGCTGCGGATGAGTTCTGACTTAAAGATATAAAGGGCCCTGGGCTTTCTTTTCCACATGGTGTCATATTCTACAACTCCATTTTTGTTCCGGTGTATACTGCACACCTTATTACCCCCAATCTTGGGAGGAGATAATAATAATAATAATAATAATAATAATAATAATAATAATAATAATAATAATGGGAAATAAAAAATGACATTAGTTTCAATTATTTACTTTTCTATATAAATGTAAGGTGTAAACGAAGATGACAAAATTTAAATAAAATTAACCTTTAATATATATATATAAATATATATAGTATATATAGTAT
>JABUQX010084529.1:0-15225 GCA_015478945.1 Trachelipus rathkii
TTGAAGTAAAAAAAAGGGGAAGGCATGAGATTATCTTTTGAAGTGAGAATTCGTATTATGGGATTCCACTTCACTGCATATCAGCCGATTGGAACGTAAGCTTTGTATCCAATAACAGCATTATATACTATATAGTAATACTAGACTATATACATATATATACATTATACGTATAAAATAACTGACCTATTACTAAATATAATATATATATAATAAAATAATCAATATAGTATCACTATATATATAATATATATTATATAATATATATACTACTATTATACTATATATATATATATATTATATATATAATACATTATATCAGTGATGGTACGAAATCCTAGGACAACTCTTTGGATTACGAATACGAATCTGAATCCGTGTGTGTGGAAATGTTCGATTCCGAATCCGAATCCAGCACCTCTGGATTCGAATCCGAATCCGAACCGTCCGAATCCGTGTTTGTGAAAATTCTCGAATCCGAATCGGAATCCATGTACCATAGCTTGAATCCAAATCCGAATCCGGATTCGAATCCTAATACCAATGGATATTTTACAAACATTAGAAAACACGATAAAGCAAAAGAATCGAAATATTTTTCTTCTTTTTTTTTTTTTAAAAAAATTAATTTTTTTTTATTGGGAGGCAATATCCATAAAGAAAATCTGTATTTTTCGATTCTTTATTTTCTCTTACTGCTTGAATATGCATATTTGAATTTTACATGTTAATAATTTCGTGTTAATATTATTCAATATATACTATATTATATATATATTATTATATATATATATATATATATATATAATATATATATATATAATTATATATACCTATATATACATATATAATATATATATATATATATATATATATATATATATAATTTTTTATATATATATCATATATATATATATATATATATATAATATATAATATATAATATATATATATACTATATATAAATATATATAATATATATATATATACTATATATATTATTATTATATATATATATATATATTATTATATACAGGTGATTCAAACATATGGATAAAAATTTTTTAGGTAACCTAGATCAAGAAATGCAAAATAAGTACAAAGTTTCTATAAAGGTTGAACGTAATGGGCTCAGTTTTCCCTTCTGGCGTCTGTATGTGTTTTTACTAAATATTTTGTATCTATACGAAACCAAGAAGGTTACAAACCCTATATTTGGGTTGAGTACTGTTGTGTGTAGTGCTCAATGACGACAAAAGAGTATTCAAATTACATATAAATATTAAAAAAATGGCGGGCCGTTAAAAAGTATTTTGAGGCGACATTCCATGAAAGCTGATGACTTAGGTTTAAAATGTTAAAGGAACCAAAAAACACCTAATGTTGTACGTTACGCAGAATTAAATGGTATAACATTTAATAATAAATTATGACTACTAATAAGGGAGAATAATAAATTTTTAAATTGAAAAATTATGCGAAAAATATAACAACTGCTTCCACTCTCAAAATTGTGATAGATGTCCATGAAAAACATCTTCAGCACATTGTTGACAAAAACAACCAACTACTGTATGACAATAAATGCATTGTCTGTTTGTGTTAAACATTACAATGGAAATCATTGGACGTGTTGTGACTCGTACTTGTTTTCTTTCGTTTTGATATATGGAACGTAATTACCACGTGTATTCATACTCTGAACAAGCTGAACATCGCATCTAATGCGTATGGATGCACGGCTGCATAGTTCTGCAAGCAAGACGGTTTGTACAGAGAAATTATCCCAACCGAATCTATTCCAAGCGCCAAAGGGTTTTTGCCCACTATTCATCAACGCCTGTTGAAACAGAATATTTGCAGTCCCAAAGAGCACACTAAATGCAGACAGACCCCGATCCACTAGACTGGTTTGGATTTAGAAGAAGTAGTTGTTTAATGAAATTTCTAGAGCATACTGAAAAGAGCACGCGAGATTTGTCACTACAGTTTTAATATAGACCAAGTCTCAGTACTTGGGGTTACTACACGCAGAACAAGTTACACCAGATACCACGTCCAGCAGGTGACAATTTACTCTATGCTACAGAGATTAGGCTCCTCGTAGTTGATTATTATTGTCAATGGTTTTGAACAAAATGTAATTGAGCCCAATTAAACAAAGGTGTTTATTTACCGACGAGTCAACATCTACAAATGATGCTATACTAGTATATAATATAGTCATATATATGAGTATTATGTATATATATATCATTATAATATATATAATATATAATATATTATATATATATTATATATATATATATAATATATATATATATATATATATATATATACTATATATAGTATAAAGGGTTGGAAAAAAAACACGTTTTAAAAAAAAAAACAAAAAAACCACTTGTTTCTTTAAATAAAAAAAAGAGAAGCCCTAGGAGACTCTTCTCAGTGTTTGGGAGTCTAAAGAGATACTTAATGGCTGTAATCCAGCCTTTTAGTGCGTTTTATAGATATTAATAGGACATATTATCATTTAAAGAGTGACACAGTAGTTGTGTTCAGCTTATTTTGTAAATTCCTTTAAATTGCGATTGTTAGCACTTCGCGAGGGTTACAATATTCATAATAACTGTAAACTGTGATATAGAATTATGAATTTATTTTTTGAGCAGGATCGAAACAGATGTCAGGCAAAGAAACAAGAGGTATCAGCTATACAGCACTACAAAGAATAATCGTGACAAAAAAGGTTACTACCTATATTACTTTACCCAAAAACAAACCGACACCATAACAGCAAAAGTTTATTCGAAAATTAATCTTCATACTTAATGACTATACCAAATACACATGAAAATTCTTATTTACCTGTTATATTTGAATCACTAACGATACTACCTATAATATAAGATCCTATACCTTCACCTTACTCGAAACGATAAATCTTCTGTGATCACTTTGAAGTATATTTCTCTATATATTAATACTATACATATACCTCAGCGTATATAGCTCGATGAAAATATAGAGGAGAGACGAGACGATGAGAGAGACCGGAGAAAGCAGAGACGAGAGAGGACTTCATCATTACAAAGTCGACCAACTGAAATTACTCATTAGAACGATATTTATACAAACACAAACGCACTTTCCTTGCTTTAGCTGTGCTCCCATAAATATTCCTGTTACTGTGGGTGTTCCCAGTCCAACAAGTTGGACAATAACCCTCATTCAAATTACGCACGATGTGATCGAAGTTGCTGACCCAATCACACGGCCTATAAATCTCATTTTACACTATACTGAGCCTTCTCTCATCTAATTTTTCTAATTGAGAGATCTCGTTCAACACAAGATTACAGGAAGTCACTTCGCTGACAACACGAGAACTCATCACAACTAGGTACCTTTTAACGAAATGGCAGCGAGAATCCTCTCGCATCTTAATTTTTATTCCATACAATACTCACACCTGCTATGTTGCAATAACTCATCCTTTCTGGGAAGTACTGCTTTGGTCGACCTATCTACTCGAGGTTAAAATACTACGCCACAAAGTGAGCTTCATACTGCGTTACCTCGCCTGATGATACCTCACCTTTTTACTTATAGCCTAATCTATGTCTGCTGGAAGTGGTGCGCGATTAACAGGCTGTTGTCTCAGCTACACCGACCCTATCACCTATTTTACTCTCCAAATACTAAACATCACTCACTTCACAGTTTCAGTACATTGCGCTTCTCAGCTTGCCGGTTATGATGCTCTAAGTGGCCACCAACAGCTCCCACCAAATGAGTCATTATACTATAACATCTTCTCTCTGCAACATCGTGCGCCAATCATCACTTAGTTCTACCCAGTCACTTCGCCGATCATTCTCACGCCTTCGGCTTTTGCTCGTACGCCACACCACTACCACCACACCATGAGCATTTAATCTCATTCACCATTTTTTGAAATGTCAGCATCGATGCGGTAGCAAAACTGCAAGATCTCAAACGAGATCGAACACCAAAGGCAAATCATGATATTTAGAAACATCGTTAACCTTTACAGATCAAACCTATATCAATATACCATTATATATCTACTATATATATACAACCACTATACTACATACTATATCCCCCTACTATTCATACTTATATATCATCACTATCATCACATACTATATACTTGCGACCTAATAATAACTCATGACTATATCATTATAACTAATAAATATACGTATACTAACCACCCTATTCACCCGGATACTACTCAGTAACCACAATATATAATCAATTAGCTTACTACTATATATACTACTACCCCCCTCACATACTACTGATCATTCCATACCACTACCTAATATATAGCTATATAACTATACTATATACTAATTAATCATACTCAACAAGAACATATGGATTCCTCATAGACCTGTGATAAAAATAGTCTAACAGGCAACTACAAAAGTAAGCACGGTTTTTAACTATATCCTATATACTATATCTCGGATTAGACCTTATGGCATCACTCTTCAGATTACTTCTGCAGTTCAGAACTAACAAAGATGTCCAATTAGCTGAAATTTCAAAAGCACTTTGCTCCTACGCACCCGCCTACTAGTACTATATCACTACGACTAGCCATATAGCCATACTAATATCACCTCCACACTACCTACTATCTACCCCCCTACTATACCATACAATATATACTACCCCCCCTACCCTACTTACGCCCATACATCAGTACCTACTAACCTACTCTACCTCACATAACCCCTATACCAGTACTCTATATATATCCATATATAATAATACATTACATATATACATATACAATACCTCCCAACTACACCTATGCATAATACATCTATGCCCTCATCCTATACTATCAAGTATACTATATATATACTGATATTAAATACTATATATTCAGCATACTCACTAAATAACACCTCATACCATACATATACCACATACTATACTATATATATCATATACTATAATACTATATATCATATACTTATATCAATATCAATACTATATCACCTTACATATAATATATAACAGTTAATATTTATATCCCTCTATCTACATTCCAACGCTGCTCGCTAGGTTATGTTCTTGACCCGCCCCCTTAGGACAATATAGCAACTTAATATTAACCGTGGACTTCAATGCACACCACCCATCATGGCTTAACATTCACATATACACAGCAAGAAGTAGCACTTATAAACAACTTATTCCTCAACAACCAAAATCAACCTATACTATATCAATACTCTGCTATACTAGGTTATGTTCTTAACCAGCCCCCTTAGGACAATATATCCTACTTCATATAACCAGACTCAATCACCTACCACAACCACCGCCATTAAACTTTTATAACTTAAAACTACAGAAGAGAGCAAGACGACGACGCACGAGAAAGCAGAGAAGCAGAGAGAGACGAGAGAGAGAGAGAGAGAGAGGAGAGAGAGAGAGAGAGAGAGAGAGAAGCACGAGAGAGAGAGAGACCATTGCTCTTTTTGTTCTTTCTACATTCTTCAACCGTTGATTCATTTGTAACAAACGGAGGACAGAATCATCGATTTCACATCAAAAATTTTGCATATATATATATATCATATCATACTATATTATATTTATTACTCTGAACATATAAAATATAACCATATAATATATAAACCAACATCATATACATTTGTTTGTCCCTTACCTAAAAACACAGTTACCATCATTACATAAATTCAAAACTCATAAATTTCCATTTATATATATACACACTAATCAAAATTAACGCAACACTAACTACATATTATAACTAATATACCTACTTTATATATATATATATATATATATATATACAATATACTATTTATTCTATACCTAATAATAACTATCACCAACCTCCAAACCTACCATATAATTACTCATATATAACTCAACAATAACCTAAAATATCATATATATATATGTCACATAATTAAATAAAAATAAATATTATACTATACTATAATATATACATCCTACTATAACCAAACTATATACCCAATCATCTATACATATACACAACCATAACTACATCAATAAACAATATAAATATATATAACTACTAGTAAATTAATGCTTAGACTCTAATTCTTCACATATAAAAACCATAATATACTAGTAAATATTTATTTCAAGAATAAAGTGAAACCTTAGTGTCACATCTTCCCACTCAAAGTGAAAATATCCTAATCGCCACCACTCAATTGTGCTCTATATACTGACAATATAATACTAAATATAAAAAATAAAAATAATAAAATAAATAATATTATAAATAATATATCTTACAAAGCTATAATAATAATATAAATAAATCTATAATAGAGTAATAATAAAAGTATAATATACTAATATATCACTATTTTATCACAATACAATATATAAACTATTATATACTATGTATTATATATATATACCATCATAAACCACTCAATTGTTTATAAATACTATACTATATAAATACTATATATATAAATATACACTATAACCCATATATATATACAAAATAACATAATATATAAATAAATACTAAACTTTAGTAACATAAACATAAACATAATATATAAGTATATAACCACCATATCTCATATACCCACCATCGAATGCTAGTTGTGTGTGTGTGTGTAGGTGTGTCGTTCGTGTGTGTAGATGACGAATGTGTCGTACGTGTGGTGTGTGTGTGGTGTGTGTAGAGTGTGTGTGTGTGTCGCCATCTTTTACAAAACTTTTCTAAGCTCAAGTCTATTTATTTTTTTCAAAAATCAGTGGTTTTCCGTCTGATTTAATCGTTTCTATAATTAGTCGGGAATCCAATAAAAAAAATATCTCATTGGTTTATTGTGTACGCGTACAATCGAGTAACTTATATGTCAACCTAATGCGAGAACTACTCATCAGGAGTAGTAATAATAAATCATAACAAAAAACTAAAGAAGTTTCCACACGAGATACATTAACCCACAATAGAAGCAAGCTATGGATACTTTTTTTTAATGGATTAAGAGGTCTGATGATGCAAAGATAAGCAAAAACAACGTGGATAATGGCGGTTCTTAAATCCAGTACCACTCAGGATACCCTAGAGATAAAAATCTGACAAGCGATAAAAACCAGGTCAACTTTGAACATAAACTAGCACAATATATGGTTTGAAGGAGGCCAAAACCACCAGGTGCTATGAAGAATGGGCGCTGCTCTTGGAATATAAAGGATCCGGTGCATGTGCTATATGGCAGGTAAACCAGACAACACGGAGTGTCGCAAAATCTAGAGAACAAAGCATACAAACGCTCGCCGCGATAACGGTGCAAAAAGTTCAACTTTTGGTACGAGTCGGTGTGATCAGTGCACATCTACATCACAGTGCCTTGCGGCTGCACCATATGCGGTTACGGTCCTCTTGAAATTCTCCCAATCATAGGGAACATGATACCTATATTGTAGTTTTTTGAACGATCGATTCCATATTTACTTTTTTTCACAAACTCCTCAGAGATGTTAATATTCCCCACAAGACCTTCTTCTATATGCAGCTAAAGGCTCCAACCATTGAGAACACTTTATGCCACTCACGATATTTTCACACAGATTCAAATCTTTTATATATACGAATTCTCATCTTTTCACATTTTTAAATGATATTCTCATAACTCTTACGGCCTTGTTTAAATAAAAAAGATGGAAAGGCCATCGGAAAATCGTATAACAAAGTCCCCTTGAAATAATTTTACCGAAACTTTATCATATATATAACTGTACACAATTTTTCAATAGACTTGGAGGATGCACCCACAATTTAAGAATAAACCTCTAAAACAAACAAAGATTCTCATATATTATTATACAATATATTAATTCAATAGTATATACTAACCCCACACCTACCTATAATACATATATATAACCTAATATATATAACATACATAACATAAAATACACTACTAATACCATAATCAACACTAATACATCTCACTCACCTACTCACATATATACTAACCTATATAAAAACATATAATTTAAATATATAAAATATATATTATTATAAATTAAATATAAATATAAAAAATATATATATAAATATATAATATAATAAAATATAATAATAATAATATAAAAATAATATATATAAATATAAAATAATATATATAATAAATAATAATAATATAAATAAAAATAAAAAATAAATATATATATAATATAATTATATATACATTTGTTCCTATTTATTTCAAAGTTCAAACATTTATAAGTAATAGCATGGGTGGCAAGGTTGGACACGAGGATTTGGGAATCCAATTTCCTACTCGAGAGAACTTTCATAATCCCATCTACAGGAAAATAATATCCCTCATTAATAAAAGAAATAATTACTATAGACATATAAAACAACCACTTGAGCCACGGTAGCGGCACTATATGGTTCAAAAACTGTACTTCCTGCTAAAACCACTCACACTTTGCTACCTCTACTGATTTATGACTATGTATGTATGTTGTAATCGTATCTATGTTGCTATAACACATATAACTAATCTACTTTTCTATGTATCGCTATAGAATATGCAAATATACCACCTTATCATCACTAACTTATATGTATGCATATGTAAATGTATGTATGTTGATATATGTATTCATGTATGTATGTATGCACAATGTCCATCGAATATGTATATTTATGTTGTACTGTCTAGTACAATGACCCTCATGTATAGATATAGTTATATGATATGTCTGTTAACTTTCTTTTTATATATACTACACACCATATAACCTTCAGCAACATATTACCCGCATTCATGTGACTGTCAAGGTCATTTTTATTCCCTTACAACAAAATCGAGAATCAACTATTAAGAGAAATAACACAGTCACATATCGAACATAATATATAACACAAAGACCTGTTGGCTTTCATCTAAAACTTACAAGTTTTTGTGACCACACATTTAGGAGAGTCACATAACAAATAACCCATTAAAATTACACATTGATTAACTCGTAGAACATGACGACATAGACCACAACTCTCGTACGAACGAAAGAAGAACCACCAAAAATCTTATAATAATAAACAGATCGCTCAACAACATCAACTCATCAAATCCAAACAACCCAACCATGAGACAAAGGCGTTTGAGAATACAACCCTCGATACGTACACAACTTCAAAATAAAATTGTTTCCCTCTACTGTCTATTCTTCGCAGATATCACCACTAATTAAATACATACAATTAAACTAACAATTCACTCACAGTCTCGCTGCACAAACAAAATGGCTAATTAAGAACAAAAGAACGCGGCATAAAAGGGTTGCTATAAAAAAAAAATTTCAGGGAGGTTTGCTATTAATATCTGCACACCAGCATATATAGTCTTATTACTACTTACTAATACATATCATTTATACTCGTCTCTCTATATAAATATATATACCTTTACACTTAATACAAACAATCCAATAAACATGAAATAGTAAATAAATAAATAACAACACTATCAAGTAAAACACACCTACTATATATTATCACCTACATAAATAATAAATTTATAACATAATACTCTCACCAACCCAACCAACTATTGATCAACATACCTCAAACCTACTACCATATACTATACTCAACACCAAAAAATAACCTCAAACTAGACTATATATAACATTACAATGTACAAGATATACACTAACCTAAATCCCACAACCAATCACAATACTACGTAATACATTAACTACTATAATCATCACAATCCAACATATAACCCATACATAACCTATTCAAATTACTACGGTATACTAACCTAATACAATAACCCTATCCTACCTAATATCCATATACCAAAACGTCAGGACGCGCTACGCTTGCATGAATGGCGCGGATGTATCACTACCATATATAAAAAATCACCCACAATCCAATCCTACCACCATTACCATATACCACTAACTACTACTACAATAAATATTAATAACCCCTAACCCGCCCATATCCATTAACAATAATACCTACTTCACACATATACTAATCCATACTACATATAAATAACCCACAAACCACACCACAACACCAATTATATCTAATAATATCACTCCACTAACATAAGTATATAACTAATATACTATCAATAACTTAATATATATAATACTATATATATATATATACACAAAACAACCCCCCTCCCTAATTCAATAATAAAACAAACTTAATATAAATATATATATACAATAACCTCATTACTTAAATAATAAAAATTATACTATATATATAATATAATTACACAGTGGGGAACATAAAACCATACACAAAAGAATAATAATTTATATATATTAAAAATAACTAAATATTAGTGTAGTACATACACAGATATTACCTATGTTTATATATTATATTAAAATTAGTAATACTCTACGCATACTATAATAAATAATAAAACTCAATAATAATACATATATATAAAATATACCAATAAATAATATATAATAATAATAACTAATATAAATACAACTACTAATACTTCATAAATAACATATAAATAATAAACCTACTTAATCAACATACAAATTAATCAACTTATATATATAACATAACAATATAGAAAACCAATATACTAACATACATATAAATCAGAATATATTTAGCTAAACACAACACACCCAATCAGATAACAGAGCCAGTAAATATAAAAACATATGTCTTACTTGAAGATAATTACTTAACAAGAGATAGACAAAAATCTGATACTATTAATTAAATGATAAGTAATCATTATCTTACTAATCAAATCATCATAGAACGAGCAGAATCTTAATATTACATTATGACAATTTCCAAATACTTATATTATTTTTATTATTATTATTATTAATATTATTATTATTATTATTAATTAATTAATATATTATATGAATATACTAATATAAAATATATTATAAAATAAAATATAAAATATATAAAATAATAAAAAATATTATATTAAAAATATATTATAAAAAATCACATAATTAATTTACAAAAAATAATAAATAACACCTAGTCCAGTAAAGAAAAAGAAATACCATATAATTAATATATACTTATATAATATGATGCAAAATATAATAAATAAAAATATAAGAAAATTTATCGAATTTAAAAGAATTCCAAAAACATTTACACACTTAAATGAACATTATAAAAAGTCAAATGAAAGATTATTTACTATTAATTCAATTTCTTTTCATCCTTTGTTATTAAATGCTTTATACGAGTGAATAATTTCTTCATATATGAAAAAGAAGGATTCAATTGAAAGGGTCTATCACACACTTTCAGATTTCTTATCTCATTCTTATCGTAAGATTATTTATACATAACATAAGGAAAATTGAGAATTTACAGACGACTCCTCAGAAGTATAAAAGTTTATAAACTTTCAAAACTACAAAATTTTTGTTTGAAATAATGCTGAGAAATATTGTTTGATATTTTTGTTTGAAGTAAGTAATTCTAATAAAAATAAAGAAATAATGTAAATATTGTTGACATTGTTCTTTATTTGTTATGCATATATATATATATTTATATTTATTTTTATTTAATATAATATGTATCTATTATAAGATATATATTTAGCAGTTTAGTCACTAACTTATATTATGAATTCTAATAAAAGTAATAGCTGTGGAACATTATTTACTAATGTTATAAATATACTACCTATAAATACCTATTATATAATACGTACAAGTAACTAACTAAAAACGAACTATACACTATATTATTAATAAATAAAAAAACATAATCAAAAATATTTATAATATATGCAATAATAATAACAACTATAAATATTTCTACTTACACCAACTTTAAGAAACCTATCCTCACCATAATAACTAATAACCATATAAATATAATACCTATAATATAATATAACCCACTAAAAATATATATCAAATATATCTAACTATAATATAACATAATAATGTAACAGATGACGTCAAATTAACTATTGAAAAAAAAGAAAGCGAACACAACATCATACCAAATATATAATAAACATAATATAATAACCATAACAATAATATCAATAATACATAAATAATAAATCAATATGAGAGTAAATAAAAAATAATATAAATACATAAATTAAAATCCCATAATTAATCCAATAATAATAATAAGTAATTAAGTAATAATATAATAATAATATAATAAATAAATCAATCAATACAAATACTTATTACATCCTCCTATGAATATTAAAACCAAAGAGTTCATAGCACTTAACTATCAATCACATAACACCATTAATACAACATAGAGACATAACTACTCACAACCCGACAGTCAGAAACACAAGCGCGATTACTCACCAAACCAAGGGAACGTTACTTCTCGCTCATCTAGAGAAGCCCCAAACAAAATAACTAACCAATAACACACTCCACTATCATATAATAATACCAAAATAAATCAACTAATACATAATAATATAAATAATACCAGTAAAATGAATAAAATACCAAATAAATAAATAATCCATAAACAACTGCCTAAAAATATCCAGATTACATCACTAACTCATTCAACTCAAATAATAATCAATCCATAACTAATCAAATAAATACATAATATCACTCACCGCTCAATAATCAATAAAGCCGTTATACCCGTTCAAATGAAACAACACAATAAAACTAATAATTAATATATACAAATAACCAAAAACACTAATAATAAAACCCCCAATAAATAAAAAACACAAAACTAAAATTTGATACATCATTAAATCTAACATAATAAATAAATACCATCAAATATCAATCAAATAACAGTCAAATCAAATCTTAATCAACGCCTATTATAAACAAATACCAACAACTCGATACGATACACTCATAACTATATACTCACATAACCGAAATCAAACACACTACAGTCACTCCACACCTACTCCAAAATAATACAATCACCACCCCTCCTCAACTCACATGACTCACTCCTCACATTAACAATATAACTACAAAACCACCCATAAATTAAATCCACTAACAAACACTAACCAGAACATACTTTGGCCAACACAAAGAAACTCACACTTGTATACGGACAATGCATTCGCCCCTTTCTAAATTATGCAAAAAGCTTTCAGGATAATAGCAGACTGCCTTCCCTTCACATCCATCTATCATCTGAAACAAAAATTCTCCCTTTAAAACCTCATCTTCACATGATAGTCTGTCGATGTTACAGCAAAGCACTCTTAACTACAATCCCCCAGCACCTACAAGGAGAATAATCACGCCAGCATTATACTATTCCAGCATATACGACACGCTTTCTCTCCCTATAAAGACAATATATTTTCAGAATTGAACTACAAATCACAAGAATGCTTAAAATTATGAATACCAGAATTCAAAGTCTGTCACATTTGCACTGTAGAAATTAGTGATGACTTAGAACTTTACCATATTAATTAACGAATCAAACTAATTTTATTTGGTACCTCCTTTTAAGTTACTAAGGAATTTTTTTTACAATCCTTTTCCCCTGTAAATATAATCTCTTTAAGACGCATTGTTATCAACTGTGTTTAAAAATGCTTTTTTTTAACTTTTTGAATTATATTATATTTATATGATTTCAGCTAGATTTTTTAATTACATCACTAAAATATTTTCTGTATTTATCGTCATGCACTTCATTAATTATTTGTTGTTGCTTTTTTCTAGTTACGAATTAAGCAAATTAGAAAGCGTAATTGGCAGTCCAGAAAAACCACTTTCTGACCTTGGAAAACTAAGTTACCGTTCATACTGGACCTACGTATTGTTGGAAATTTTAAGAGATTATAAGGGGATTTTATCAATTAAAGATTTAAGGTAAGTTGACGAACATTTTTCTGTGAAATATACATTACACTGGTCAACACTATACTTTTATAACCAATTATATTAGAACATTTTTATGGTTTCTTTGTGGTGCTGATTCCGAATATGGCATCGGATTTCCTAAATTGACTCTGAATTTGAGATAATGGATTCCCATTCGAAAACGGCAGAAAAAATAATGGAAAGTCGTAGCATTTTCACAGATCGCATGGAAAGTGCATCAAGTCATTCAAAAGTAAACACATGAAATACCTAGAGACGTTTTCTTCGATCCAATAATGGAATAATAAACTACTGTGATTCAAATAATCACAATTGATGCAGAAAGACCCTGTTTGTACAACTTTCTATATTTTTGTACTTTCCAACAGCAGTCTTCCATCATGGCTCTCTCACCTTTTCTTTATTTTATACCTTTATACCTTTTCTTTATTTTTTTTACAGTTATCACCATCACAGATTATGGAGAGACCCCTATTCGAGGAAGTGGGTGTAAAATAACAATAAGAATAAGTGCTTTAAGAAAATAGAAACCTTTGCAATGCCCACCTAACGCAGATTCCTTAGATGAGCACGGACGAAAGCTTTAAAGTGAAGAGGGTTAAATTTGGCTGGGAAGACGGAAGATGCAAGATAATTTCATAAAACAGAGGTAAGTGGAAAAGGAAGCACTACAACAAACGAGTTTCCAAATGTCCACACAAAATTGATATGCAAACACTGCACCCTTTGTGCAACGAGTGTCGTAAATTTGGTGGTGTAGGAGTGGGGAGTCCCTCTGTAGTACCAATACAAAAGAGACAAGGCACCAACTTTACGTCGCATAGATAGGGTCGAGTGAATTTAAAAGTATTGGATAGTTTGTAAGCCTTTTGGCCTTTGACTTGACCCTATCCATAAGACGGGTGAAATCCGAGACCCCTCCCCTCAGATATGAGAGTAGTGCTTCATATAAGGGCGGATGAGACCCTTGTATTGTTGGAGCAACTAAGAAGATGAAAAATAATCTCACAGTCTAAACAACACTCCCAGCTTCCTTCAGATCGCTTTAGCAACCTTTGCGATGTAAGGTTTCCAAGACATATTTTTGTTTATGTTATAATTGTCAGCAGGAGAGACTGGGAAAGCTACCGAAATTAATAGAAAAGTTAGGCGGTGACTCTGAGAGGGAGATTTGTAGAAGTTGACTTTTTAAAGTGTTGAATTTCATGTTTTTTTTCCAGGTCCTCAAGAATAGAATCGGAAAGATTAAGACGAAAGACAACTTTAGATGCAAAAGGAAATGCAGATTTGAAATGAGTA
>JABUQX010084530.1:2500-15000 GCA_015478945.1 Trachelipus rathkii
AGTAAGATGTATCAGATAGAAGTGAGCCGCATGGTCTTGTGATTGAGAGCGAGAGAGCGAGAGCAGACCGAAGACGCGATGTTGTGATATTCGAAGAACCTTATCCCACAGGTTATTGACGGAGTACGGGCGGTAGACGCAAAATCCGGTGCTTTCAGCAACATCAAACTATATATAATAATATTATAATAATAATTAATATATATATTATTAATTATATATATATATAATATATATAATTAATTATATTATATATATATAATATTAATAATATAATATATATTATAATATATATATATATATATATATAATAATATAATATCATTATTTATATATATAATAATTATACATATATTTTCAAGATTATGATTAGTGTGATAATTTACTTAGTATAAAAATTGTATAATAGGCAAAAATAATAATTAAAGTTAATATAGTGAATTGGTATTAGAATAGAATAAATATATATTATAGAATTTGAGTGTGAAATAGAAATCGTTGAGTATAGAATTAAGATAACTAATATATTAATATTATATATATTTATAGGCTAATTTTATATATGGATTTGAACATCTAGGTATGACAATAATTTCAATAAATTAATTGGTATCTGAGTTATTTTATTATAATAATTATATTTAATATAATGACATTAAATTTTTTGGGTATAACACTAACATTAATATCTAACCTAAAACCTAACTACTAATATAACGTTTAACCTTAAACAAATACTAAACACTAATTATATATTAACCTAACACTACTATATATTTAACGAGAGTCAACCACTATAAAATGTCATATATTATATATAATATATATATATTAATATATTATATATATTATATATAATTAAATATATATATATAATATAATATAATATATTATTATAATTGAGCTGGAGTATGCTATAGGACCGCTTCTTATAAGGTTGAATTGTAGAAGTTTAATGTGGGCTTACATATTATTTTATTTATATCCTCTACTATATCTAATTAACACAGCTGTATGAATGGTTATTGGACTCTAGTCTACAATATATAAAACAAAATACACAAAGAATTAGGCAGGGATCGATTACTGGAAATTATTCACTATTTCTCAACTCATGAATTCATATTCTGCAAAAAGAATCTAAAACTCCTAGCGAGTGAACATGAAGGCTTATTGATGCGAAGTTGATAAGACATTAATATAATTAAATAGAGTGGTATAAGTTTGAGAGAAAGCTGGTGGTATTTAAATAATTATATATTCAAAATACACGTAGCAAGAACACAGAAACTCTTCTCAGAAATAGCCTGCAGATTAAAAAGTTATATATCTATAATTTCTGGCTAATAAAGCAGCGTCTAATATTACGCATTATTGTTTTATCATTTTCACTATATAACATTTCACGAATATTGACACAAGCCCATTATGGAGTTATAATATAAGAGTCCAATAATGGCGGAAAATGTTGTGTGAACTTCTTCTGTACTGTAGATATGACGAGCTATAGAGAATTGTAGAGAGAGTACTCTTACGTATGATCAGTATGAGATGAAGGAGAGAAGATTAGAATGAGTAGACTGGCAGATAGTAGGATGAGATTATGAATAGTGAGAGAAGCATGAGAAGTATTTGCTAATGGCGCCATCTGTGTCACATCGGCATTCTAAACAAACCGCGTCATTATCCAGGAAAGCCTCGCTTCTGATGCCCGCGGAGCGGGTCCGTGTTAAAACTACTTCGCCTATATTATGCTCTATCTATAATAAAAAATTTGAAAAAATAAATACTTAATAAATAATGAATTTAAGAGAATTTTTCAATCTATAACCGATCGAAATAAATTTAATAAAAAAGAACAAGCATTATCATCCACAGCGGCATAACTTAATGTGGCTCTACTATCTAAAATTCACTAGACTCATTGTAATCAAAAAAAACACAGGACAACCCACGCGGAGAGAGAAAGTGTATTAATACCATCAAAGCATAATTAATATTATACTCAGAAGAATTCTTTGCCAATCTTTTCTAGTTGCGAGACCATCTCAGTATTTATCACTCATTATGCGAGGATAAAGTAGAATTTATATATTAACAGAACATAAATTCCTATTCTGAACATTTTTTGGGGTAATGTTTTCCCCTCAATATAGCTTGTCATACTATAACAAGTTTGTCCCATATATAGGATCAGACTTTGAGGCCTCTCTCGGTTAATAACTGCTATGTACCGACAGCAATAAGTTGGATTCCATATGCTCACGCGCTTTAGTAGAGTGTAGTATTAGTATAAAATTATTCGTTATACTAAATTAGCAACACTCTCAATATGTGTATCTACTAATATTGAATAAAGCATGATTTATGTATAAGATGTAATTAATTAAAAAGGCTACACTAAATATATCTTATACATTTATTGGGTTGAGTTTCAACTCTCTGCTCTACTTTTACCTATATAATATTATAGTTACTATATATATATTATATTATATAAATATATATAAATATATATATTATATTATATTATTAATATAATACTTATTATCAGTCCTTGCCCTCTCCAAACTTGCTATATGATATAAATCATGTACACCACGTTACCCTACTAGGTGTTAGATATGTTGTTGGAAATAAACGTGACCTTATATACATATGCTGTTTATTATCCCTATTTATTATACATTTATAAATATTTAACATTATGCTCCATAACTTATATACGTAAGAATTATCCTATCTTACTATTGTTTACTTCTTATATACTATTCTTTAATAATATGTCTTCTGATTTACTCATAGCATAATGTTAAATGTGGTCTATTTGATATACTTTTGTGAACGTCTTCAAACTATCTTTCATAAGTCTCCAATGTTTATCCTTGCTTATTAAAATATTATTTCTCTGTGATTCATGCATGAACAAACCTCTCTCATGGACAGTTGCTATGTGACTTTACTGGCATTGCAAACAAAGTGCGAAGATGGTGGTTACAAGAACATTCGCCATTACTCGTGAGTGTCCGGGGTGGGAGAATTTGCTTACCTCCTATGTTCTGGTTTGCATCCCTCGTCAGTCTATATCATCAAAAGTTATCCTGTATCGTTTTTGGTTGCAACCTATTTCTTAAAAACCTCGCTTTACGGCAATCCCTAGGAGATTACCTGCGATGACTCATAGCATGAGCTCGCCTGTTCGCTCGCTAACTTTATTGATTATATTTAGGTATCTAATTATTACATATATATACCTCACTAAAATAATGTACTTAAATGGCTGCCCTTTTTCTAACTCACCTTGGTTTTGGGTTTGGTTATATAATTAACATCAAATCTAAATTTGCACTGAGTATTATTATATAATATATAATTGTTAGTCCTTTTTGTCTAATTATTTATTATATATTTAATTGATCATACAGTTCCCGGTCCAAGTATTAAATGTGCGGGTTATTGCGATTTTGGAAAAAGTATATAATAATCCGGCTAAGGTCTTATGAGTAGAGTTAGACGTAGGCATTAGTATAGGTTCAAACGAAAAGCACTTGAACTATATAACTTATCAATGTAATGTTAAAACAATTAGATGCACCGCGCGATCCGCTTACTTCATTATCACTAATAATATTATATATTCCCCACTGTCATATAGCTTATTCACCTACTTCTCAAAACTACAGTTAGGTTAACTCCGCGTATACATTTCTTTATTCTATACAAAATACTTTTACCATACAGTGATGGCGGTACATATCGGACTATCTAGATATATAATATATATATATATAATATATTAAAATATAAAGGGATTTTCAAGGATGACAGAAACACTCATGTTGGAGATAATCTAAATAATAGAATCTCCAACTCTTGCAAACGATGACGCATTCGCCATACCCGCAAGCGTTATTCTAGAATGCCAGTAGATACAAACAAGAGAGGTCGCGTCTCATATAACTCCCCACGGTTAGCTTTGAAAGCAGAGGCCGGTAAGAGAGTGTCCGTAAATGTGCTTGAACGGGCCAATGAGGAGTTGCCTTCGATGCGCAGAATAACTGTGGTTCAGGCACATATGAGTCACCTGCAAGCAGGCGAAAAAAAGGAGAGAGCAGAAACAGAAACACGGCACGAGAGGCTTTTAACCATCTGTCTAAGTTGGGCGAAACATTCTGAATCGCAATACGTTGTCGTACGAACGAGCGCTGCTGAGCAAGAACTGAGAGAGTGAGTATTGTGCCTTCCGAGAGGTTGGCCACAAACATCCTTATGACATGTGACCGAGCTGGATGAGGAGAATAATAGCATAAAAGAGAGGAAAATGACTTTATGGAATTGTGTAGGTAGAGGAGATGCGCAACGTGATCTCTTGGTGGGCGTGGAGTAATATGTTAGAAGAGGTTATGAGATCGCATACGAGAATATGAGGAAGGGAAGCAGATCGTGCGGCTCAACATGACAGTAATGAGGACGTGACGAAAGTGAGGTAAGATGGCAAGAATCTCAAGCGCACGATCCTGAGGAGGAAGAGACGTACATGCAGAGCGTATGTGGAGTATGTTAAGGATGAGGGAGACGCAAATTCATTAGAGTACGGAAGAATTATAATTTCAACAGCAAAAATTGCGATAAACCTATGTTACACCAAAATGTGAGTTGGAGGCCTCTGGAGGAAAGCACAAATTGGTGAGAGATGCGTAAAGAATCGGATTTAAGGGATATGACGAAGTCGAATCTCGCGACGAGACAGGACGGATCGCCCCTCGACAAATACTCGGTAACGGATAATTATAAGATCAGATCGAGATAATCGATATATAAATCGTCAGTACGCGGAGTGAGAGTAGAGCTAGTACTTTGAAATGAAACTTCTCCTTCTCGAGATAGTAAACACCTTAGGTATAGTAGTGCCTCGTCTACTATGGGTTGGGATGTAGGTAAGACAACGGTGGGAGTATCATTGCACCTCATCATTATAAAACTATGGGCTACTATATAAGAAGAGAGATATTTTACGGAATGTAAGAGTGCACCTATTTATAGGTTCAGGAGTTCAGGAGTAGGTCTCCTAGAGAGAGGGCGCTAACGGTTATATAAGCGAGTGAGATACAGGATGTAGGTAATAGTCACAGTAGCAGGAGGGAATAAGATTGAGAGATATGTAATACATCGCCCCGTGACTAGAGCCATAGGAGAGTAGAGCCATAAAACGAGTTTCGGAAAGCTGAACACGAAGTCTTTCCTTAACGGCCGTGCGTATACTACATATGACATAATTGACACAATGAGGTAGGGCGCGGCTTCACGATCCAATGTTCTGGTTGTGAGAAAATAGATGCCACTGTTTAAGCAGAAGCCTTTAGCTGACGGTCGGACGGTATTACCTTTCATTCAAATGACTATACTACACGTTTCCGATTATAATTAGGAAAGTTGTTAGTCAGTAAAATCTATAGTGTTTTCTGAGTAGATCTTCTCCAATACTAACACTAAGCGTACCATTCTATAGGATCTTTTTTTACTCAAAACGAATAGAAATCACGTAAAAAGCGACGAGCGCGACCAGAAAAAATTTCTGGATAACCACGGTTGTAATGAACTCGAGAGTAGACGAAGCGTATATGCTCACAACCAAAAATTAATTTTCGTGAACATTCCCAGAGAGAGGAGAGACAGTATTCAGATCATAGTGGTATACAAAGCGTTATTAAGAGCAATTAATGAATTCGGCTTGTAGCGACAGAGAGTGGGAATACTCTTCCTAGTTCTCATCATCGCAGTTAATAACCCCTTATAGTGAGTTGTTAAGATCATATACACGAGTTGTTGAAAGGAGGTAGGTAAAATTCTAGATATTTGAACATAGATGTAGAAAGAGGTATAGTGTTAAAAACACAAACTAGCGAATGTCGATCGAGATTAGGTACTCTCTCAATACCTGACAGGAGGAAGCGATTCTTAAGAGATTGGACAAGAAGAGGTAGCAATATAAGGGTGGGACAGCTTATAATAATGGAAATTTTCAAGAGCGAGCCTTTTACAGAGCGAGCGATTGAGACACATGCAATTAACAAAGTAGTGCCGAAGACCACAAGTTTATCGCGCATATATTGGGCGTTTATTAACTTTGGATGGAGCCAAGCGAAGCCAAAGAGCGGATGAGCCGTTAGCGCGAGTTGCCGTGAGGGAGCCTCGGAGACGGGGCGGAGAAGTATGAGAACAGAAAGTGGAGAGTGGGTGAGCAAGAAGAGGAGAGCCTATTGTGCAAAGAAGCAGGTAGGGGCGAGGGTAACGAAGAAGACGAGGATTAGGGCGCTGTTGAAATGTACGGGCGAGCGAAGCGCGCTTGCATTCGTAGCCACGAAGAAGAGAGTTGGAGCGACTAGAGCGAGGGGCTAGTGAAGAAATAGGTACACTGTAGTGAAGGAGTGCGAGATAAATAGGTCATGTGACTCGCGGGAGCACGGCGGCCATGGCTGCCGTAATCAATTCAAAGGGATGGGAGAAAGAGCGTGTAAATGAGGGGTGTACAAATATGCCGAAGATAAGAGCGAAAGGAGCCGCGAGGGTGAATATTATCGCACTCGTCCGGGGAGGAGTGAATAGGAGCGATATGTCGTGTAATAACACTGAGTTGGAAACGAGAATATACGAGAGGAGATGACGGAGATTCAAAAGGAGAGGGAGGTTAGAGCGTGTCAAAATGGGGAGGAGGGGGCAGAGTGAAGGTGGACATTGCCAAGAAGTGATGCGACTGTTTGTAGGTGCGGTCAAGATGTAGGAGAGGCAATCCCTAGTCGCTGATATGGGGAGGGAGGCCAGAAAATGTCAGAAAATGCGAGAACAGCAAGGAAGGCAGAGAGGGGATAGACAAAAGCAAGTGATCGCGTCCAGAAAAGGCGAGCTGATAGAACCTTGTTTTCAGGGCGGGTTGCAGCTTGCGTGAAAAGAAGGCAAGGGGGTGGGCACCATTCGCCCTTTTGGAACTGCTGAAGCACCACACCAACAGCGAAATCAGAGGTATCTACCTGCATTCTCGCTGGTGCGGTATCGTGGGGATGAACTAAAAGAGTGGCGGAGGCGAGGGCTTCTTTGGAAGCCTCAAAAGCAGACTCTGCTGCCGGAGACCAGTCGACTTTAGTGGTGCTGCCTCGCTGTTTAGGACGAATGAGTGCAGTAAGCGGGCCTAGGAGGGCTGCCGCTGATTTCAGAAATCTGTGGTAAAAGTTGATCATTCCCAGATATTGACGAAGTTGCTTTTGATTTTGGGGAAGAGGAAAGGCTCTGATAGCGGCGACACGGTCTACAAGAGGGCAAATACCCTCGGCCGAGACTGTGTGATCCAGGAAGGTGAGAGACGACGCACCGAATACGCACTTAGCAGGATTGAGACGAATTCCCGCATCATTCAACCTACCAAAGACGGCACGCAGGTGCTCCATATGTTCTTCAGGAGAGGAGGAAGCGACTAAAAGATCATCTAAATATGCCCAAGCAAAAGGAAGACCACGGAGGATAGAATCGATGAACCTCTGGAAGGACTGGGCTGCATTTTTCAAACCGAATGGCATTCTTGTATACTCAAAGAGGCCAAAGGGGGTGATTACAGCTGTCTTGGGGACGTCCTCCGGAGCCACGGGTATCTGATGGTAGGCTCGAATTAAGTCCAAAGAAGAAAAAATGGTGTTACCAGACAGGTGGGAAGTGAAACTTTGTATATGCGGTACAGGGTACCTATCCGGTGTTGTGGCAGAATTCAAAGCCCTAAAATCACCACAGGGTCTCCAATCGCCCGTGGTGCCCTTAGGGACCATGTGTAGCGGAGAAGACCAACAACTTTTGGAAGGGCGCACAATGCCAAGTTGCAACATGTGATCAAACTCGGCCTTGGCGGCCTTGAGCTTATCGGGTGGGAGGCGGCGAGCTCGAGCAAAGGTGGGTGGGCCAGTAGTTTCGATATGATGTTCAACAGAATGCTTAAGAGGGGTATCGGAAGAGCAGGGATGCAATAACGAAGGAAATTCCTTCTGCAGGAGGGTCAGAAAGGGAGAGACCACTGAAGAAGTTGGAGGAGCAACAGCAGAAATACCCTTTAGAGCAGAAGCAATAATAGCACCGGGAGTATAAAGAGAAGTATCGCCATCGACAAGTCGGCGATTACGAAGATCGACCATAAGATTAAAATGGGACAAAAAATCAGCACCGAGGATGGGCTGTGTCACCTCAGCGACGAGAAAAACCCATGGGAACTTGCGGCGGAGAAAAAGATCCAACGTGCATAACCGCTCACCATATACCGGAATGGAAGAGCCATTAGCAGCGAAAAGTTGACGGCCAGAAAGAGGGATAGCCGAGTCCTGAGAAGGGTCCCTGGGTACCAGCGAAAGGCTGGCCCCAGAATCGATCAAGAAGACAAGTTTAGAAGACTGATCGTAGATACGAAGAACATCCTGTGCAGTAGTAGGAGAAGAAGAAAAAGAGCCAGCATCTCCCGTCGCTCCTACGACGGGATGGCTGTCGAGTTTTCCTGATAGAGGGGGCAGGAAGGATCGCATTTCTTGGCATCCATGCCGAAAGTATGGTGATAATAACAGTACCCATGAGGATACTGGCGCTGGCGTGAGGAAGAAGCAGAGGGTGAACGAGGACCGCGAGAAGGACGAAAGTTGGAAGGAGTGGGATCACGAGAGCGAAAAGTGTTATTATTAATTGCCGCTGTAAGGGAGAGAAGGGCAGTTTTAATGTCGGCCATGCCAGTTTCGAGAACCGAAAC
Source organism: Trachelipus rathkii (assembly GCA_015478945.1). Taxonomy (NCBI): domain Eukaryota; kingdom Metazoa; phylum Arthropoda; class Malacostraca; order Isopoda; family Trachelipodidae; genus Trachelipus; species Trachelipus rathkii. Next base: position 11,274 of record JABUQX010084530.1, read on the forward strand.
CCGGGTATCCAGAGCTGCCGAAGGAGGAGGTTGTACTGCGAAAGCGTGAGAGTAGGAAGGTTGAGGTGGGTGAGAATAAGGAGGTTGAGCTGGATAGGAGGCAGAAGGCGGTTGAGGAACAGGAGGAGGAGGGAGAGTAGCGGAGGCGGTGTTAGAGTATTGGGGAATGTGTTGGGCGTGAGTTGTAGATGGTTGAGGAGGTGCGAGAGTCGAAGAGGTAGGAGAAAGAGAGGAAACGGCGTAAGAGGTGGGGACCAAAGGCTCCATCGGAGGGCGCAAAATTCTGTCTGCTGTAGCGGCAAACTCAGTGAGGGACAACGTCGGGTTCATTGATTGCAGTACGCTGTGATGTCGAGCAGGCATCTTCTGGAGGAAGAGGGTGCGAATTATTTTCTCTTCCCGTGTAGATGGAGTGCCACCCAACAAACTCAGCATCCTTACCATCAATTCCGAGGGTTTCTGGTCGCCCAGTGAGATGCCTCCAAGCAGAGTTTCCAATTGTTCCTCTCTGGTGGGAGCCAAGCGGTCGATAATAAGGGTTTTGAGCGTGTTGTAAGGGGTTGTAGAGTTTCTAGTTGTTGCCAGGCCATCCCTGATTTTGAGGAGGCAAGATTCTGGTAGAGCATTCACAACTCTCGAATATCTCTCCTTCTCATCTTCGATGGTCAGGAGCGCCGACTCAGCCAGGTCAAACCAAAGCTCGGGATTGTTTACGAAGAAAGGTTGCAAATGGAATGCTCGCGAGGGAGTAGACATGATGAAAGGCGTAGAAGATGGTAGAGTGAAGGAAAGAAAAAAAAAAAAAAAATAAATAAAAAAAAGTTAGCGGAGGCACTAATAACGGACCGAGGGTGGAAAAATCAAAGAAATTACAACCTTAGGAGCTAGACCAAGGATTAAAATGAGGCTGTTGAGATAATAAATTGCCAAAATACTTTTATATATATATATTAAAAAAAAAAAAAAAAAAAATAATAATTAAAATTTTTTTTTTTTTTTTTTTTTACTATTATTATTTTTTTTTTATTTGATGAGTGTACGAGGGTATCCACAGCACACAAGGTGTGGCTGTACCTTGTTAAGGGTATACAACAGGGGCGATAATAATAATAATAATAATAATAATAATAATAATATAAAAAAAAAAAATAATAATAATAATAATAATAATAATAATAATAATAATAATAATAATAATAATAATAATAATAATAATAATAATAATAATAATAAATTTGATAAGAACAATAAAAAAAAATAACAAAATACCCGGATGTAGAACAATTTATATGTTCCGTGTGAAATACCGAACTGTACCAAGGTAGGGGTCCAACAGCGTTAGTTTGATACTCTGCCGACGAAGCTGGCTCTTGATGGCTGCAGCTGGGCTCGAGAAAGCTGTGAAGTAGATAGAAAGAGGCACAAACACAATGAGTGGGTAAATCTACCCGTTAAAAAAAACAATACCTACAAACGGTACTAAAGTGATTGGGTTCGTTTGTAATAGTTTTTCCTGGTTTTGTTGTGGGTGTTCTGATTCCCGCCTGGGAATTCAATCTTCACTCTTCGGGGTCACTATCTGAAGCTGGGTGCTTAGGACCGCTTCTTTAAGGTTGATTGAGAAGTTAATGTGCTTACAATTTTATTTTCCTACTTCTAATTTACAAGTGAGGGTTGGACCCCTTGTCCTAAAAAAAACAAAAACAAAGAATTAGGACAGGGTGAACCTAGTTATTACTATTCCACATATGAATCATATTCTGCAGAAGAACTTCTACAGAACATGAAGCTTATGTGGAGTAGTAGTACAATTGATTGTTAGTTTGAGAGAGGCTGTTTTATGTATATGCATATACAGGCAGAAAAAGGTTTCTCCCCGATATACATTCGCATAAAGCAGCATTACATTTGGTATGAGACTCACACAGACACATATATTAAATAATAGCCTATGTTGTTGTAACTTCTTTGACGAGAGAGAGAGAGAGAGAGAGAGAGAGAGAGAGAGAGAGAGAGAGAGAGAGAGAGATTTGTGTGTGCGAGAGAGAGAGATTTTTTGGCTGTTCACCCTCTGCGCTACTAATTACCTGCAGCTTGGCCTCTACTCTAAACTGCTATTTAACGCGCGACGCCCGCTAGGTTAAGTATAGTAAATACGATCTATGCGGACCTCTAATTTACTATACTGATGTAAATTATATTAAAAAGTTCCTAAATCTAACATTTTTGGGTTGTTCACCCCTCTGCTCTACTATTACCCAGTTTGGCCTCTCTCTAAACTGCTATGTAACGCGCACGCCCGCTAGGGTTAGGTATAGTAAATATCGATCTATGCGACCTCTATTTACTATACTGATGTTAAATTATATTAAAAAGCTCCTAAATCTAACATTTTTGGGTTGTTCACCTCTGCTCTACTATTACCCAGCTTGGCCCCTCTCCAAACTGCTATGTAACGCCAACGTCCACTAGGGTTTAGATATGTGTGGAAATAACGGCCTATCCCAGAGCTGTTATTTCCCACATTATACTTAAAATTACATGCAACTCTAAATATCCACCTAGTTTTCTCTTTACTCTAGCCTCTGACCGCTAAGTTAGGCTAATTGCTTGAACGCTACCTAAGCCTACCGCAAATTTTCACTGGCATGCATGAACACTTCACTTTGTTTTCTTACTGGATTTTAGACATTCTTTTTGATACGCTATTCAATCTGATGCGTTTTCGTTGCAACCTATTTCTAAACCTCAGCTTTAGGCTCCACCGACTAATCTAGGTTCGCCTAACTTTGGTCTATTTACCCTAAAATAATGTACTTAATAGGCTGCCCTTTTTCTAAACTCACCTTGGTTTTGGGTTTGGTTATATAATTAACATCAATTTGCTCGTATTTTAATATAATGTTGTCCTTTTTGCTATTATTTTATATTAATTCTCTAGAAGGAAGTTACATGCCGTTGCGATTTTGGAAAAGTGATAATTCGGCGGCTTGGTGGCGTGGCTTAGTTCCACGAAACGACAACTACATTTTAAACATAGGGCGTGTTCGGCTCTACCCTGTAACTTCGTAGTTCGGCTCTGTAGTTCAGCTCTGTATAGATGTTCTTTCCACTTCCCAGAGAGTGGCCTTCCACAATATATATATATATTATATATATATATATATATATATATATATATATATATTATATAAATATATAATATATTATATAAAAATATAACAAAAAATATAATATATAATAATATATATATATATATATAATATATATATATATGTATATAATTTGGTTTAAAACACAATTTTTGGTTTAACACAATCTCATATCTCAAAAACTACAATAGAAACAGGGAAAAGGAATATTGTTGGAATCCTGGTAACATTTTAGTGCGGAAAATGTAAAAAAAAAAAAAAAAAAATCATATCTCAAAAACTACAATAGCTACAGCGAAAAGGAATACATTTTTGGAATCCTTGTAAAATTTTAGTTAGGAAAATGTAAAAAAAAATAAAATAAAAATAAATAAATAAATAAATATTGGCTATTTTTTTTTTTAGTAGCAGGGGACATAGTATATTTATTTATAATATATATATATATATATATATATATATATATATATATTATATATATATATATATATATATATATTATATTATATATATATATATATATATATATATATATATATTTGTAAAAGTATTACACGGCAATGTAGGGGGATCGA
>JABUQX010084530.1:20000-30699 GCA_015478945.1 Trachelipus rathkii
TACCATATATTTATACAACGAATAGACAAGATTTATAAAGTGGACCTATCAAATTTATAAAAGATACAAAATATTTTATAACGTATCGAATCAAATGAGAAAATTATATGGAACAGGTTTGTTCCAAAATGTTTTTCAAAATTATTCATAATAACTTTTAATATATATTTCGTTTAATTTAAACAACCTAAGTTGCTTCATTATATATTACAGAGGATTTAAAAAGATACATCTTTAAAAATATTTTTATTATTGAAAATATATAAAAAAGAATTTTTTTTTAAATTATCTCAAAATTTTATAAATTACCCTTGATTTACTAAAATCATATCGAAAGACACTCTTTTCAATTCTGATTGGTATTTGTTAATGGCATTTGTAACTTTATCATAAATCTGAAAAAAAGAAAAGAAATTAATAAATACACCTGCACAAAAAATACATTTTTTTTTTTATTCTTTCTTTATCCTCCCTTCACTTCCCACAGATGGGGGTAGGGTTCGTAACATGCACCCGAATTTTACGCATCGTCGCGCACTACACCTGTTTCAATGCGCTCAGCACCGCACCTCTATATTTTAAAAATTGCACTGCACCAGTACACTGGATTTGTGTGGCGCACCGCAACGCAACGCACCAAAATGTGCGCACCGCACCGCACCACACCTGGTGCGTCGGCCAACCCTAATAGTTAAATAGTTTAACATAATAGTTAAATAGAAGAACACAAGGTAAGTCGAAAGAGAAGCCAGCCACACCTTCCCCTAATACCCTAAGTGCGAGTCCGTCGTAGCCATAAACCATGCTATGGTTTCACAAAACCGCGACGTACCCCAACTGTGGTATCTCGTCTATGTAGGGTTCATCCCCTCCTGGGTCAAGCCCACAACCATACCCCCCTCACAAAACCCCACCATTCACTTCTATTATGCACTTATATTCTTGTCTCTGCCAAACTTACATTCCTATCCTTCAGACACTCCTTTACTAACTCAATTCACTTATTTTTCGGTCTCCTAATCGGTCGATTCCCAGCATACTCACCACTATACAACCCTTAACCAACCAACTATCATACATTCTTTCAATATGACCAAACTATCTTAATACACACCCACTTATTCTCTCATTTACGCCTTTCTTCAAACCATACAACTCCCAAGTCCTAAACACGTTCTTTCCTCATTTTATCATTCTTCTCACACCTAATAAACTCCCAATATTAATTAAGACCATAAGATTAATAATAAGAAGAGAAAGTGAATTGAGTCAGTAAACGAATGTCTGAAGGAGAGAAATGTGAGTTTGGCAGAGGCGAGAGTAAGGGTGCATGATAGGAGAGAATGGCGGGGTTTTGTATGGGGGCATGGTTGTGGCCCACCTGGGCCAGGGGATGAACCCTTACATTGACGATTTACCATAGTGAGGGTCCGTCGCGGTCCCATGATGCTCTAGGGTGGATTTTCTGTCTGTGACGAGCTCTCACTAATTAATGGTACAGAGGGGGCGGTAAGGCTGGGCTTTCTTTTCGACGTTTGTCACATGTTCTCCATCTGCTTTTTTTCCGATGCTTGTACAGCACCTTACCCCCAATCTTGGGGCAAAGAGGAAGGTGAAGAAAGAAAGAAGAAAGAAAGATTAATAATAATTAATAAACAATTATAATAATAATTTAATTATTAATGAAATTAATGTGACGTAATGGAATGGAATGCAAATAGAGGATAATGAAACCAAGACACTAAGTCTTATATTCCTAATAAAGAATAAGTTTTAAAACTTTTGATTAGAAAAAGCCAAAAGAATTATGGATGACTTTAACCTAACCGAAGCACACAGTGAAAAGATACACTGTATATTTTTCGCGGGAGAGACATGGTTAAAAAAAATCAAAAAGAAAATCTCGCGGAGCATTCTATTTATAACGCTAAATAAGCAACATTCTAATATTGCCTTCATACATAAAGTAACCGCTGGGGGAAGAACAGAACCCCATTTTGGTCCCTAAAAACCTGTATTCTGTAGAGTTCAGGTATAATTATTGAAGCTTTTCAATATTCCAGAGTACTCCATGGGTCGAATAAATAAAACTACCAAAATTCTACATGGGTTTTACGATCCAAAAAAGTAAAGCAGCAGCATAAAGATTTATAAAAGCAGATGAAAGACGAACGATTTAACATATAAGTATCTGTATTTGAACGCCTCGTGGCGCAGAAGGTTGAGTCGCCACCTCTCATACGAGAGGACGCTGGTTCAAATCCTCCGCGTAGCAGTTGGGAGTTTTATCTACCTGGGGGCAAGAATTAAGACTGAGCTGCAGTGGTTGCGTTGAATGACTGGATGGGATAGCTGGCCTTAAAGTTCGATTTCCTGTGGTCCCCCCGTGTTACCTCCTGCATAGGGGATAAAGCACGTTAAAAGGTAGTTTTTTTTTTTTTTTAGTATCTGTATTTACTAACACTAATTTTCTCGATTGTTATTTGGAGTAGAGCTCTTGTTCGTGTTACACACTTGAGTTACCCTGAGTACAAATTAAAGACAATAAAAAGAGATGGCAACATTTCTCACAAATTTAGCAATCATGTGGGAGAAGTTAATAAAACAAAAAAAATTTACACGATGCTTTGGGGAGATCATAAAAAGAAATGTCTCTAGAGTCGAAGACTGTTGTATTGAAGATATTAAATTCTTTTGTCTGAAAATATACACCATTACTTTTTCCACTACTGAAAATAAATACAATCTTAAATTATAAATTTTCTTATTAATATTAAAGTTAAGCGAACATTGATAGTCGTCTTTCTAAATAAAGACACAAAATTTCATGCAGGAAGGAATTGTTCAACCCCCCCCACTATCATGTTAGTCGAAATCCTTTCTTTAAAATTAAATTCTACTTTATTTAAGAATGTTCCAGTATTCTTCAAATAATGTCCAATGTTCCAGTATTCCTCAAATAATGTCTAGTCTCTCAAAAACATTTCAATAAGAAAAAAAGATAAAAACTATAAATTCTGGAAACAAAAAAATACAAGTAGAGGAAGTTTTAGCGATGATGCTTATATTTTGAGGCAGAAAGAACGCGTGCAATCGCATTTAACACATTAGACGATTCTGCAAACATGTAAGATAGAGTTAATGCAAGAAACTATTTTTTTCATTTGACTTTAATTTAATAAATTGTCAAACATTCAATAATATTGAATTAATGGTTTTAATTTAAAATGCACATTATAATTAATATATATTTTATATAATATAAAAGGATTATAATAAAAAAATTCCTAATATAATTGCATGTATCCCATGTATAATACACACAATTTCGGGAGAAATTTTTTGAATAGTCGACATTTTGAAGAAAAACAAGCATATAAAATTCAAAACCATATAACAAAGGAAGAAAACTAATAGAATACAAATAAAAATTACATACATTCAAAAAATTAATTTTTATATTAAACACCACTTCAGCTAACAGGAAGTCCGATGATACTTAAAAATTCGAGCTCAAGCAGTTTCTTTTTTAAAGGTTATACAATCAATAAATGGTGGTTAATGCTATACAGAATTAAAAATTTTGTTTTGTTTTTTTAGGAAAAGCATTTGAAGTTTTTTGAAGTTTTAAAATAATAATAATAATAATAATAATAATAATAATAATAATAATAATAATAATAATAATAATAATAATAATAATAAAAGGGTAGCCATAACGAAACTAGGGCGGTGAGATTTAAAAGTTGGGATATATTATATATCATATATAACACTTTCAGTTAAAAGTAAACATCATTTAAAAAAACAAACAAACGCAATTTCTGAGTTATATCATTGTTATAGCAAATGATCGATAAAGAAAATATACGTTTCTCACCTCTTGATAATGCTTTTGATTTCGAAGTTCTTTTAATTCAAGAATTAAATGATCCAATGTATTATATGGCACCCAAATAGGAGGCGAAAAGGCATACAAAGGAGTTATATCCATCTGTTTAAAAACAAAAATATATATATATTCAATGATACTTTAATTAAATAATAATAATTCTTATTATCTCCCAAAACCTACTTAAAACACATTACCTAGTAACAACAAATCAAAAGAATCCTGTTCTGCTAAAATGTTAAGAGCAAAAAATATAATTATAAATCAGTCAGAGTCTGTAAAGTTACTAGGTGTTTGCTCTCTTCGATGAGAAGCTCTTTCAAAGAAAGCATCAATAGTCTTGTTAACAAACTATCCTATATAACTATGCGCTCCTTAAGATAAGAAACTTTATTCCATAATACATCTTAATAAACATTTATTATAGTCTTGTCTATCCTCACCTACTCTATTGTCTGAAGTTATGATGTTGAGCGCAAGTAAGTACTCTACAACCTTTAGTAACTATGTACAAAAAGGTAATTAGTTTATTAGCAGGGTCTAGAAATTACTGTGAATATACAACCCCACTTTTCAAAAACCTCAAGATATCTAAATCATTATAGTAAGTAGTTATCTATAAAGTCATAAATAGAATTGCAAATAAACTATGAATATCACAATTGTACAGAACCAGGCTGTGAGGAAAAATAATTTACGTAGCACAAAGTAGCTTATTCAAGGCAAAATACATCTTAACCAAATCTTGGAAGGAAATCTCATACAAGGGCATAGATGAGTCGAATAACCCTTCTAAAACAGATCTGGAATCCCCCCCCCCCTTCTCGGGTCCTTTCATAAAAATATTAAAAACTTCTTTCTCTTAAAGTACTAAAGAGCTCATTCATATCTTCCATATTATTATTATTATTATTATTATTATTATTATTATTATTATTATTATCACGACCACCACAATTCGCCTTAATCTTTTTAATTTACATTTTCCGTTTCTTGCGCTTCAAAGAACTCAAGTTGTTTATATTTTAAACAAACACAAAAAACACACACACATTTCACCGTTCAATTTTCTTTTTAACAATGTAAATTTACCTGCTTTTCCCATTATGCAACGTGCCTCACACTATTAATAATAAGTCGATTTCATCAAAAGCTGTGTGAATTTATAATAAATATGACTAGCATCTATATATTTTCGCCTCGCATTGCTTTCAATGTGTAATTATTAAAATGTTAATACCACGTATTATTATTATTATTATTATTATTATTATTTGCTTAAATTTAATTAAACCTCTATTATTTTGGGGACTAAACGGACACAATACTGTGATGCAATTAGTAGCCTCGCCCCCTTTAAGAAATTGTATATATATCATTAAATATTGTATTATAATTTCTACAAGCACTATATAATATAACTATGTTAAACTCAATAATGTAATTTTTATTTTCTGAAAAAAGTTTTTGAAATTTAAAATTATTGTTATTGTTATTGTTATTGAGTAAGTTCCATTTTGCCCACTGCTCTCCATCTTGATTAACTCCTCATCCATTCTCAAATTCCTTTCCAATACAAATGTTTTTACAACGTAAACCTCATAAATTCCCCACCTTCGAAATATTCACAATTAATTTATATAATGAAACCGCTTTCCTATCTCATCGATTAAAAAAAACGATCAATTTCAAACTCAAATTGTTTAAATAAATTGTTAAATTTTACATATAAAAAAATTTCATTGTGTAAAGGAAATCTAAAATGATTAAACCCGAGCCATCGCCATGTTGATCTTCAAAATCTTCTGAATAATCACAATACACATTAAAGCTACGCCTTTGTCAACGTTCAAGCTTTATCCTATTAACATTATGTGACCTGTTTATAATCGTTCTTTCTTTATTAATTAATGTCTTTTATATTTTATGTCGATCTTATAACTTTACTATCAAAGTTCATTTAAAAACTTTTGCTATGTAGGTAAAAATATTAGTAAAAGCCTTTAATCTCTCTCTCTCTCTCTCTCTCTCTTTAAAATTTTACGTTTAAATATAAATATTTTAGTCTCCTCAAACTAATCTTCCCATTTATGTTTTACCAATATGACACTTTCTCCCTTTAAAAACCTTTCATATCGTAGTTACTTCATATTCTCCCTACTACAAAGAACCTTAATCATTTTCAACTATCCTTCTCCCAAGATCGTGTTAATTTGCTTTTCATTTTCTCCTACCGAACTCTTTAAACCTAAAATATATTTGAGATCCATAATTCCTTACCATCTTTTCAATCGTTTCGCCAATCTCGACTAATTTGTATACTAATTAACTCTCTCACTAAAATCTACATTCCATTTTTAGATATTTTACTCATTTATATATTTCCTCTCTAAAGTATATTTCTTCTTTTGCATCGAGTTTCCAAGTTTCAGTCACTGTCGACTTCTGACAGGTTTCTTCAGGGTTCACACCCTCACTTTTTATATAACTTTAATGAACATCCTTTAGTTTCATCCTTTCTCTTATTTCTTTCTTATGTTAATTTCTGTATACTCCTTTCAAGTCACTCCAAATATAATCAATAATCTTTAAGTATCCTAAACTTTCCTCTTCATTCTCTTACAAAAAAAAAAAAAACTTCATCTAAAAAAAAAAATTCGAAGCTAACAGGTTGTATTGATATTGATGCATTCAAAATAATCTTTATAAATAAATTTTTAGCAACACTATCCATATTCTTAAACTCTGGGTAAACCAAACCAGAACTCAATATTATTTAAGGGTGTGAAACCAGTGAATATTGTCCTGATAAGGACGAAGATATGTCAAAATGCCGATTTACAAGTGACGATAGATTTTGTTGTTCGAAATAAGAAACATTTCCTTCGAATTTATATATTTTTAAAATTGAAAAAAAAAAAAAAAAAAAAAAAAAAAAAAAAAAAAAAAAAAATTATTTCCTTAAAATAAAACATTAACAAAAACTTCTGAGGGTCGTGGAAGTGGGCCAGGTGGCAACATAAAATGTGAGACAGCAGTATGGAGTCAAAGAGTGTTGCAAACTCTTGATGCACCCCAGCAATGAGAAAAAGTTAGGTAACTCTGATCAGAATACTTTTAAGATTACAATTTCAAATTGATAAACTATAATTTCTTCACTGTTCCTGCAGTCATCAACAAAAATTTAATGACAAAAGTTTACTAGGTTTCTATACATTACTTTTTAAATTATAATAAAAGCATAATAATAATAATAATAATAATAATAATAAAATAATAATAATAATAATAAAAAAAATATAATAATAATGCATCTATAATCTAAAACCATCTAAATAGAAGATAGTTTACAAAGGACTTTAGAAAACAAAGGAAAAATCCTTGTCTAAAATACAAAAACCCTGTACATGGGGTCATAGATCCTACCTGTTCGCTGCCATCCCCGAGCAAAGCTTCACTCAAAGTAATAAAAAGTCTTGATGCTTCTTCAATGTGTCCTTTATTCATATATAATTGAATGAATTCTCCACAATTACGTTTCTAATAATATATATATATATATATATAATATTATATATATATAATATAGTATATATTATATATATATATATTATATATAATATATAATATATATATATATATAGTAGTATATATATATATTATATTATATATACATATATTATTAAGTATACTATACTATATATATATATATAATATTATATATATATATAATATATATTATATATATATATATATATATATATAAATATTATATTATATAATATATAGGATAAATATATTATATATATTTTATATACATATATATATATATCATATTATATATATATATATATATATATTAAATAATATATAATATATAATAGAGTAATATATAATAGTATTATAATATATTATAATATACTATTATTTATAATATATATATATATTATATATATATTTTCTAATGGTTAAATTAAGTTTGAAATGTCAAGTGTATGTGTAGTTGTGACGTATTTGTCCATCTGATGGTGTAAACGTATGAAGAGTAGTACGATTTTTTGGATATTTGAATGATGGTCTGATGAGTGAGTAGGAGTTTCAGATTGATAGTGTTGGGGACTTGAATGGTTGGAGATGGGTGATAAGAAAAAGGATGTTATAACAGGTGGTTTTGTGGGTGAAAATGAGAATGTAGGAAGTTGATTGATTTTGATGAAAGAAGTAGAGGTATTGGTGGTAAGTAAATACTTTTCTTTAAACACAAGAAGTACACATAAGTATACTAGAGTGTTGTAGGTAGAGTTGGTATCGAAGTGAATAAGTATCATGATTGATTGGTTGGTGAAGAAGGAGATGGTTAAGTATGTGTGTTAACTTTGACGTGAGGTGTTTAGAATGGATTACATTTTAATTGTTCTATGTAAAATAAGGTTAGTGGGCTTGATAACAGAGAGAGAATGAGATACGAAAAGGAAGTAGAGTAAAATTTAAGAGTGAGACGTGTAAGGAGCAGAGAATAAGGATAAGTAGGTAAGAGCGCTCGCTTGTTAAATCGTGTAATGCGTGAACAAGTGATTATGAACCAAATCTGGAGCAAATGAAGAAGGCTTGTTAGTAGTCAAAGGAAGTATGTGATGTGCTTTAAAGTTTAGAAGTAGAATTTTAACAGCGAGTAGGGGAATGAAGAGGTGATGAAGCGGTAAGCGTAAAAAAAGAAAGCGGCTATCTTTTTAGATAATTAGGCTCATGTAAAATAAGTTTAACTGTTCATGCCCAACCGCATTAATTTTTATTATTCTCAGGTCTATTAATTGGTTCGGTTGATTGTACTAAAACGCAAAGTGTGATGACATGTCTTGCAAGAAAGAAAGCCCGCATGTCTTGGAATTAATAGTAATGGCCAGAGATAGAAAATATATAATACTAAAAGATATTGTATTACGTATTATAAAAAAAGAATGATAAAATGAACAATTTGGAAGGAGGATGAATAGAGACATTACAAGGAAATAGGAAGCTCATTTGGAAGGTAAGCGCGAAAGGTTAGAAATGAGAATAAAGGGGAATTGACTATTAGAAATAATGAAATTAGGGATTGGTGCCTTTTGTAACGTGTATTAAATGGACTGATTGTGAGGGAGTGTTGGGAAATGACAACTTTTTTTTCGTGAAATTTGTCACAAATTATTTAAACGTTTAGTTTAATGATGCAAATTATTTGGTTTTTGAGTGAATCGTGTTGTGGTTTTCTGAGTGTCAAGAAGAATAAGTGTTTTTTCGGTTGGATGAGGTTTATTAGTAAGTGAGGAAAAGTGTTTAAATGAGGTTAGGTGGGAAAAGTTTGAAGAATGTATAAATCTGCAGGTTATACGTATGAAAATTACTATTAGAAGATGATCAAGATGCGGAAGGCGAATATGGTTTGATTGACTTGGATTTTGGAAGTTGATAAGTTAATAAAAAGCGTATTATGGAGAGGTATAGTTCACCAAGGATGGAGTGAGAGCAGTATAATAGTACCTTTGTATATATCTGGTAAGGAGAAAAGGGGAACTGTAGAAATTATAGGGGTAATAAGTTTATTTGACTGTAGTATGAAGTATTTTATGCTATGGTATTTTCACGTCGACAAAGAGAGTGCGTATCGAGTGAGAGGGAGCTGATTGGTCAAGAACAGGTGCTTTAGTATAGCGATGTGTGAGATCAAATCTTTACATTGAAACAAATGATGAGAAAATGATTATGAGAAGAATTAAATTATATTTAAGATTTATGGATTAAACAGGCGTCATAGATAGAGTTCAAATAGGAACTTTATGAGCAGGTAGTAGTGAATATGTGTTAGGTGTAGGCTTCTGAATGGGAATCAAAAGTTATGTATTGACGATAGTGAAGCGTGTGTAAGAAATAAATGTGTCAATGTTGATGTTTAGATTAATACGATGAGACAGGTGTGTTATGTTCTCCTTGTATTTCATTGTATATGGATGGTTATGAAAAGGAATTCGAGGTGGGAGGCAGGGGAGGGTGTTAGATGATGGAGAATGGAGAGGAATGGAGGGTGCCCTTCTTATGTATGCGGATGATTTGGTCTGTGTGGCGAATCTGAAAGTTTGAAACGATTGGTGGAGAATTTGGCAGGGTATGTAAATAGATGGGGTTGAAAGAAAACGTAGATAAGAGAAGGTTATGGTTGTTGATGAGGACAGTCCTCAGTGTTGAAGTGATGTTAGATGATGAGGCAGCTGGAGCAATGTCTGAGTTTAAATATTAGGGTTATGTGTTGGAGCAGTAAGGAACGGATGAGCAGAAGGTGTAGGGTAAAGTTGTGAAATGTCCAGGAAGGGCTGTGCAAATTAAATCCGTTGGTATTGAACTTAAAGGACTAAGTCTTGAGTGCGTAGAGTCTTACATGAGGTATGTTGTTATCCTTGTTAATGTATGGAGGGACTTATCTGGAATAAGAGGAAGCTATAGATCTAAAGTTCATAAAATTGTTGTTCATGATGGACCAATCTTCAGGGCTATGTCTAGTGTTTGTGACAAAGAATTAAGAAAGTGAGGACATGATTCGTATTTTGACAATTTATTCCATACATTTGTCGAGTCTGACGCTCGAGCTATTCCTAGTGTATACCGTTAAGTATGTGAGATGTTTGTCAGTCGGAAAGCTTCACAGAATGAAAGTCGGTGTTACGGATGATATAGTGGAGAGAGTGTGTTGGAACCACCGGCTGCGGAGACCGAAGAGAAAGTGGATTGAAGTCGGTGAACGAATGTTGAAGGAGAGAAATTGAGTTTGGCAGA